>JABFPJ010003542.1:0-15865 GCA_022817425.1 Gryon sp. ZL-2020 | reverse complement strand
TAGGTTAGCGTTTCAAACCAATGTGGGTCCCTCAAAAATCCCACATAAGGCCAATGTTGGTCCAATCTTGGAACAGGGTTTGCCTAAGAAGGCCCCAGGTTCAGCCAAGTTCAAAATTCTACTAGGGAAATGTTAATAAATAATTATAAACAATATGTGATTAATTTCATTCACTATATGACGACGATTAACAGGAAATTAATTTACACTATTATGTGCAAATGTAATTAATTTTTTGTAACATTTTAAGAGTCAACGAGATTGCAAGATAATTACATGCTCTTCGTGGAAAAAGTTGGTAAATTATGAACGGTATTAAATCGTATATAAAGGATATTTAGTTATTAAAAACAAACATACAGGAAATTCATTTTCAATGCGATCAGTTGCAGTCATTGAGTTCCGTAAATGAACATGCTTTTTTCTCTGACGGGGATATGGTATTTCAATATGCAGGCGCTGGCTTTTTTTTTATTCTCGGTAATGTTTAGTCATATTGATGTACAATGTGCTTATTGATTTTATTGATTAAATTTTTTGTTGTTTATTTAATTTAATACACCAAAATATCTTCAACATGAAATGATAAAAATTTGATTTATTGATATTTTTATACGAACTTTACTTAATTAAACTCAATTAAAATGATTTATTTTGAATAATTTTATTTTTGTATTCATGATGAAATAACATTTTATATTAATAATATTCAATTTTTAATTTACTTTTATGCTGCGAAAGTACTTAAATGTAATTTAATTAGAATTAAAGTATGACAGTGGAGGATTAGAGTCAAATTTATACATACAAAGGAAAACGAATAAATGTTCCTGGAACTTAGAATATTTCAATTACATTTTAATTATAGACATTATTAATCAAATATAAATGCGCGTTGTAAGGGATTATTTATCTTGTAAGGTAATTAAACTAACTCCACTGTGACTAAATCTTTGTCTACAAATTTGACCAGATTAGAATATACCAAAGTCTTTGTTGTCCAAATTCAGTACCTCATATTTATTTGATTGCACTCAACAACGTTAACGTAATTTAGCGAAAGCGCAGCAATTTAATGTCACTTTCAAAACAACATATTTAAATATGATATATTCAATAAATGTTACAAAGAGCATTTAAAGTATTTATTTCTCAAAATATTTGATTAATGACGTTGAAATTTAGAATTTCAACGTCGAAACGTTAAATTGCGAGGCTATTATTGAAAAGAGCGTTCAAAAATTGTTCTCAGACTATGTTGATCTCTTGAATATTATTCATTTAAAACTTCCATGCTATCCATATTATCTAAGAAAAAAGTCCTAAATACTGCTTGCAATATATATATATGCGCAAGGGGAGGATACTTATATAAACTTTCGTTATCGCAACTTATTTGGTTATATGTTTTAATTTTCCTCATTCAGATTAATTTTATAAATACCTCGAGCGCATGTCGAGTTTCTTCGATAAATTATCATGATACTTGAAGCGAACAAGCATTCAATCTCTTTGGAAATGTATATAAGCATGGAGTATGTGAAAGGAAGCTTGATCCCGAAGCATACTTAATTAAAATACTTTGAAAGTAGACATCCCTGAAATTTTAATGGGACGCAACCTACAATAATTAATTTTCATCTATTTTTTCCCGCACTGTTGTTCCACGTATTTTTTTCGCTCGATTTTTACTTGTTTTTTTGGGTTTCTCAAACCGCCCAATAGACTTGGCGAAAATGTTACTCAAAAATGCCACATCATTTTTCCATTCTTCACTTCGACCCGCTGATAAAACGATCGAAATTATACAATTGCGGGCTTCGCAATTCAACGTGAATTATACAAATAACCATTTGCAGAGCGTAGATTTAAAACAAGAAGCAATATTTATACGCTGTTAAAGTTTGATCTCAGATTGGGACATTATATTTTCGATCAGATAAGCGGTGCGCTAAATACCACGCGGTTTTCATTCATTCAAATCAGTCAACGCAATTTATTGGTTAATGAAGAGAATTTGGTAATACAATTTTTAATAAAGATATTCGTTAAACAGGCAACATTTTGATTCATTGAATTAAAATATTTAGCTTCAAATATATTCATCGATGGTAAATGTTTGATTCACTTTTAGATTGATTTGAGGATTCTCTAAATTTGTGAGGAACTTTTTTGTGTTTGTGGTGTATATTTATTTTTAAACAGTTTTCTCTTAAAACGTTCAAGTTTTCTTATTAAACAAGAAAAATTTGTATACAAAAAGGTGAAAAAATGTTGGTCATTTTTGTTGTATTTTTTAATTGTATTTTTAAAATAAGAAAAACTCACCTCTCGAAGATTTGAACTCGTGTTCCGCCGTTTTGTTTACTGTGCCAAACTAATTCCTGAAAATAAAGATAATCTTAATTATTATATTAATAATTTTTAAATTATATTAATATCTTTTTTTATTTTTAAAAGCTAAATTTAATTGTAAAAAGTGACTATTTTTAATTCCCAAAATTAACTTTTTGTAACTTAAACTTTTTTTAATTTAATTTCTCAATAAGAGTCAATATTGAATTTTTGAAACTGAAAAAATTAGAACTGAAATTGTTAGAACTAAATAAATAATTAAAATTTGCACTCATTCAAATTCAAAGAGTAACTATACATTTCAGAACTACCAAAAAAGAAAAAAAACAAACAAAAAGAAAAACTGCATTCAAATTTGTACGCTTAATTTTCGAAAGAACTTATTATCTTAACTGCGAAAGACACTTTTTATCAGTGGCAAAGCGTTAATATTGTTATTACAACACCTCGGCCTCCCACTCGATTTTACATGTACTTACATATATATTCATGAGCATCTAGCGTGCATACATGCATGCATATTCACAGAGCGGGGTGAGAGATGTTGAAGGGGGCGTGATAGAGATGTTTCCCACCCATAAAATACGTTAAAACCTTTCGGTTTTACTATACGACGACGGTGGTAACTTATTGCATAATAACAAGGTGAAGTTGTTATTCTCGTTACTTATTTTTCGCCCTCTTCAAGTATTACCATACTGTTTAATGTAGAATAGAATACCCATAGTTGGGTTACGTTCAAGTATAAGTACATGTCGCAAGGTAAAACGCGAGCGATTGTCAAGGGGCGGCATATGAAGCACAGGAAGAAACGCAAAGTTTGTGGATGAAAGTAAAGAAAGAAAGAAAGGCGAGAGAGAGACAAAAAACGTTGCAGTAGAACAAAACGTTGAGCTTAACTACTTGAACATGAAAAAAAAAAATTACATGGTCAGTGTAAAATTTGAATTGCTTAAAGGGGGAGGGGGAAGTTTTTTTTTAACAATAGTGTTACTTTAGCAACTGGGTTTTGTTTTATTAAGTTTAGTGGAAAAGAAATGTATAGCAAAATCAAAGTTGCGGATGGCTGACTAAAATCAACAAGCATTTAATGAATGTTTGAGCGTACATTAACTAATTGAAAGCAGTGAATGCAGCATTCAGTCAAAACTTGATGTACTTTATAAGAGATGTTAAAGTAAGCAAACTTATAATTATGATTGTTTGCAACTTTTTCGGCATTTTCCGTGCGTCGTATTTATTTACAATATATCTGCTTATGAAGAGTTAATTTAAATTGTTTTTTTTTTTTTATTTTGGTTAAGTAGTCAAATCAGTTGATAGATTGAAAGCTTCAATTTTGTCGGTATAAATTTTTAGTGTAACTTTTTTTGAAGTAGTTTAAGTGTTCAGTAATCGTGAATAGAGTGAAATTCTCGATGAAGAGGAAATTTTAAGAGGAGATGCTGAAGAGTGAAATTTATACGGAAAAAGATAAATACGTTGGAATTAAGTATAAATACAAATTGTCCTTATTAAGTCAATTGGAGAAACGATGATAATCATTTTCAACATTTATTCATGAATATTCATTTAATACTCGTGAACCTCATGTTTCTGTTCTTTTGAATTAGTTATTACTCACATTATTCTCAAAAACGTTTATAATTCATATTAAAAGTGCTGATTATTTATTTATGAATAATAGAATAATTGTTATTTTTATTTCAATAAATATAAGTTATTTTAAAAGAAATTACATAATAATCTATTCTCTGAATTTAAACGTATGAATATTTTACTTACTGAGTGACTGCTTCTTTCACGTCAAATTAGGTCTGTTTTAGAAAATAAATAAATTTAATAAAACAAGTTTATTCTACAAATTAAAAAATACTTTTTCAAAAGTAAAAAATTGTTAACTTTTCAAAAGTTGAAAATGTTCACTTTTTTATTTAGATCATACATTTTTTTTGTAATATAATATTTCCGTTTTTTAACCATGATTCAAAGGGATAATATCATATTTTTTTAATTGGCTTAATTACAGGCTTATTGGCTTATTTGTATAACTTTTATACAAAAAAGGTCATTGGCGCAATTGCATATCACCCGTCTATTCTTACCTTACATATCTTTATATCTTCACCCGATTTGAAGATAAATTCTCACACTGATCCACCTTGATGATATACAAAATTCCAGCAGAATCTATTTGTGGCTAATTGGTTCAATAATAACTTTCTCGAATCTATGACTTTTGTATATTGATTTTAATGACGCGCATTGCATATTTGTTCCGAGAATAGAATTTTATTTGGCTCAAAAGTCCACTCCGTCAACTGCGCAATTATTCTTCCTTTTTTTGTTGTAAATTGTTGTTTTATGCAATTTTATTTCGAATCAGAAAAAAAAACTCACACACACAAACAAATTATTTTTATTTCTAAACTTGTTAATTGTAGAAATAATATTTTTTACCATTTAAATAACTTGTTTCATCTTTGTAATTATGTCGTACGTCAATAATCATGATACTGCAAAATATTTGAAAATCTTGACAGTTTGTTATTAAATTTATTCCGAAAGAAAAATAAAATAAACAAAAATATAGAGTCTGACGAGTCAATCAACTTCAAATTACAAGCTCTTAATTGGATGTTCATGAAACCGAAATTTTAAGCATGAATCGTATTGGTTTATTGAGTTGCGCAGCCGTTAGCTGTTTCATTTTATATGGAAAATTGCAAATTTACTTCTATTTATTCGATTGCATACGGATCGTGTATTAACAATAGTGTAGCAAGAGCGTATCGTGAAATCAAAGATTTACGTGTTCTGTTTGTAAAACGGGAGCGCATCACTTTAAAGTTTGCCAAAGAAGAAACACGTGTATATGGTAAGTAGTTCCAACACAGTGTCCTTTAGTGAGGATTTGTTGCAGAAAGCGGCAAGGCATTTCTTTTGAAAATTCACTTTTAAATGAATATACCAAAATCGATTCTATCAACAAACATGTAAAATAAAAAAAAATAAATAAAATACAAATGAAACGTAATATTTAATTAGCTATTTTTCGAAGCATTTTATTTAATATTAAACAATTACAAAAAAAATGTTTTAATTATTCAAATGTGACAATATTTCAGAACAAAATTATACAAAGTTCATAATTAAACTTTGACTATCAAGAAATAATCACGACGTGGTTATTATAATAAAAGCGGAGAATTTAATAAACTTTCAATATTGTGCGATCAGTTTGGAAAAGTATTAATTAGCAGTCATATTAGTTGATGAGTCAGGGCTTTTGATGTTGATTTGTCAATGTTTAATACTGCTAAAGTATCCATTAACACGTTACATTGTGTTGATAGATTTGCCTTTTTTTTGCCTGCGGAATTTTGGATCATAATTTCTGACAATAAGACGGTTTGTATAATTAACCGAGCGGTTATCTGGATTCAAGTATTTGCATTCATTTGTAATATCCGATAATAATGACAGTTTTCTGAACAAGCGCGCGCGTTATGATATTGAAAAAGGAATTAAGACTGAAGAAGGCGAACGAATTCTATTATAATGTAACATTAAACGGGCTACAGTCCATCGCTAATATGCGAGCAAAAAGTTCGCTCGGGCGATCATTCTATCGGCACAAGATGATCTCTAATGTACCTGAAATAAATTTGCATGCGGCGGTGAACGATAGTAAGAAGCACAAAAAAAAGGAGGATCGAAAGAAGACGAAAAAAAGGGACGTAAATGATTTATGACGCGCGAAAAAAAAATATACTCTGTTTTATAATTTGATTTATTATGGCCTTATATATATTCAGATTTCGTCATCGTTTTGAACTTTTGCGACTTTATTGCTTCTCAAAGTACATGCATGAAACAAAAGAGTGAGACAAAGAGGGGAAGAGAGAGGTAGAGTGAGAAAATGGGTAGTTCCGAGTTTAATCTGAATTTTAACTGTTTAATTTTGCGGGCGAAATTGCAAAATTATTTCCTCGGCGATTAAAATTAATTGGCCGAAAATTCTTCAAACTCATTTGTGAAAACAAAATCCAAATCATTGTGCCGGTTCTGCGCGAGAAATGTAACAAAATTGAAAATTGGTCGTATGTTTCATCAAATTATATGCGCTCTCGTTGAAATCGACATTGAAATTCATCGTCGTACTTTTTGCGCGCGAGTACACAAATCATTATTAACAGTTGATTAGGTTCCTTTCATTTCCAAGAAGTTACAAACTGAGAAATCCATATTCTATTAACGTTATTTTTGCACATTTATGAATGGCTTTAGATTTGCGTTTGGAAAACAAGCAAAATTCAAATTTTCATTTGCCAAACTCTCGGAGTATTGATAATTGACAAGCATCGTCCGACCAACATTGATTGTATGGATTGTACTTGGACTAACATTGAATTAACAATAGTAGTCGACGATCAAATGAACAGCCTTGGATTATAATTATGAAATGTTCTCATAACAGTGTGCTTTCGATGTTAACTGACTATTTGGTCTTCAGTTATGAACAGATGTTGAGTGGATGTTTTATAACGTGGGTTAACGCATGATTAGTTATGACGATCGATTATCAAAGCTTAGACTCACGCCCAAGAAACCCGAAATTAGCACATTTATCAAGTACTCACTAAGTCACTTAACTTTTCCAACTATGACTCACAGTGTATAGACGGGTTTCTTACTGGCGATAATCTTTAGATTGTTGTTAATACTTGTTTTAAGATCATTTTCATTATGTGTACTGATGAACGAAATTGAATTTTCCTACTGACTGAATCCATCAATTATTTATGGCAGAACAATTGCCAGTATATTACATTCAAAGTAAACGACTGGTCAATAATTAACGAAGTGTTGCTTATTGTTATGAAAATGGTGGTAATATTGCGAGAAAAAGAATCTTATATTGTCCATAAGTAAAACATATATTAATGTATTATTTTGAAAAGCATATATTGAGAATGTATTGACGATGTTATTGATCATTTATTGACCATATATTGACGACATATTAAACATACACTGATTATATATTCACAATATATTGGTAATATATTACCAATATTTGATTCAAATATGGAAAATATGCAAAAAAGTATGCAAAAGTATCAATATCCTCACGAAACAAAATACACGTAAAATAGAAAAAATATATTTTCGGCACTAAGTTACTTATTTTTATTAAAATATATTTCTTCAAAAATATATTTAAATATACATAAAAATATGGGTGCAAGTATAGGCGAAAATATATTTGAGTCTATAAAAATATATTCAAAATATACCTTTGTATACATTTAAGCAGCAAAAAGTAGGATATATAAAAGTATTCTTATTTGTTACATTTCTAATTACAAAAAGTAATATTAACTTTATTTTTGCATACAACAAAAATAAAATAAATAATTAAGTAATGATAATAATTAAAAAATGAAAAAACCACATTAAATGAAGCATAAATAAAAATGAAAGCCAAATTGTAATTAATAAAAGACACAAAAGACTAATTTGAGAGAATTATGTCAACATTTTAGTGCGGTTTCTCTTCATAGCTATTCTTTCAAAATGAAAAATCACAATAAAAATGATTAATACATGTGAAATTTGCTCATTATTTTTGCTTCAATCGTCTGTCATTAATTGTGCGCAAGTTTGAACAATCAGTCGTTTTTTTAGAACCACTATCTTGGTAGTTTGCACTTTTTTTTTAATTTAGTTAAGTGAATCCACAATTAATTTATTCGTCCAACTGCTGCTGTGATGTTTTTATTTTCTTTTTCTGGTGCGCAATTTCCTCCAACCGCTAATAAATTCATCATTCTGCGTTGTTTTCAAATCGCCATAAACGTTTTCGTATTTATTTATTAAATGTTTATTTAATTATAAATAAATATTTCGAGGTTTAGCTTAATTAACACTTACTGCTTTTGAAAGAGTCAACGAATAAAAAAAATGGATAGAAGCATTAGACAATCTTCCCAAAGTTCTTTTTATTTTAATGTGTCAAATGATTATACTCATTGAACGTAAACGTAATTATATTGAAACATACTAAAAGATCGGTCGAAATTACTAGACTGTACAGTATATATATGATGGACAAATGATTTGAAGTAGAAATTATGTTCAACAAAGCATTTACTAATTTTGTAAAGTTATGTTCATAGAGCGCAAATATAAAAAATAATAACATTTTTTATTTTGCCACTATGCAAATTACATTTCTAGGTTATTTTTATTCGTTTTTTCAACAAATGTTCATCCTTCTAATATTTATTGCTAAAACAAAATTACCACAATTATATCCAAATTAAAATGTATAGTATATACCTCTACGGTCGAAGATATATTCAAAATTCTATAGACTCAATTATAAAATTATACTTATTGCTGCTTTTATATATATTACATATATAATCGTCTACATTTTGTCTATATCTTTAAGCTTAAATACTTTGATATGATGAAATATTTTTGACTGGATGAAAAATAGATTTCATATCTTGTATATATATTTGGATATATTTTCGTCCGTAGCGGTAAAAAGATAATATTGCATGTGAAAAAAAATTTTTTACAAATACATTTTTATCCATACATATCCTAGTAAATTTGAAATCGGGGGCCAGATTGACAGAAATATAGTAACCCCAATAAAGTTAAATTCTAGTGTGAAATACGGTAACTGGGGCCAAGTTGGGAAATCAAAGCAGGCGCTGTTCGTTGAGTAACAGAAGGTCCCCAATCGGGTATATGCGTTAAGAATTTTCTTAAAGTGGATTTTTTGTTGGGCCCTGATCAGATAGTGGAGTCACCACTATAAAATATACATGGATGACTTGGACAATTTGGATAAGTGTATGTTCTCAAAATGACTTTTATTTTAAATGACTCGTTGGTGCAGTAGTGAAAACATCGGACCAGAGATTGGCAAGCTCATTACTCAATTAAACCATATATTTAATAATTATTAAAAATAATAAAATCAAGTAGTTCAAAATTGTGTATTTATTTCAAAAGAAAGACTGTTTTCAAGTAAAAATACAGGTACCATAGTTATTATTGGTAAAAATATTTTTGTCCATCTGTGCATCGGACTAAAATCTTGGGGTCGCGGGTTAGTTTTCCGAGGGTTAACCTATTAAATTGTCTCACTGGTAATCAATTATTTTTATTTTAATAAAATAATCAAGAAATATGGCATGGCCCCGGTCGGACCCAATCGTGGATTTCATCCCGGATATTCAGTCAGGGACACACACGTCCCCAGCGTTACACAAATACAGGGTCCAACCGAGGTGCCTAATCAGGCGCCACCTTCCAAACGTGTTTGCCCCATCACACCCCTACTTAAACCCGGTTTCAGAATTTACTAGGGTATACATTCATTTGTCTGTGAAACTTGTTTAAGAAGCTTAAAAGAATGTGTTTGATTTAAATTTTCAGCACCACTGTCGTAATTGCGGTGAGATTTTCTGCAAAATTTGCAGCGACAACACGATAGCTCTGCCGAACACACCAAAGCCCGTGCGAGTGTGTGACTCGTGTCACGAGCTTATACTCACTCGTCATCCCGAAACACATTAACATGATTGAGCTGCAACACCATTTTATAACGCAAAGCCGCAGAAAGCAGCGGCATGTTTAACGAACAAAAGACCCGGAGAGAACAAAATGATGAAGAAACGGAGTAGCGACAAGAAGAAGAAAAGCGTCGAGGAAACAAGGCAAAAGAAAAGTGATGCTTGTATGTAAAAGTTTATCGCTTAGGATGAAGAAGAAACCCGCGCAGTGATCCAATTCAGCTTGAGCGCAACTAAAGAGATACACCATTTCAGTAAACAATGACTGTCGATATAATGATGCGAGACGCGCAATAAGAAAGTCAAGTTTTTTGACGACGAAAAAAATTTATGTCGCGAGAAATAAACAGCAAACAAATTCATAAGGACAACAATAATACGAGAATATTTCCTTTTCTCGTGTCGCGCAAACTTCGAAAAATCTCTTCAATGCCTCGGCTTCGAGTAAACGATGAAATGAGATTATATCCTAACGTTCGCTATTTCTCTTGTCTGGTCCACTCGGCCGAGTTCATTGTTTTTTTTTCTGTCCCTTCTTTTTTGTTAGTTTTGCTTCGAGGGTTTTTTTCCCTCACTTCGCACCCCTTTTCTCTCATTTTCTTTCTTCTGTTTCTTTTTTTGCCTGCAATTTTAAATCAATGGCAAAAATCTCATTTCTTTCAGCAAATTCAAACAATTATGTGACATCTCACAATGTAATCGAGTCACGGAAGTGTCGGGCGTTATTCATTTCCTTGCTGCGAATTGCCATTCATTTTTGTCGCTAAATACGCTTAACTGCATCGTGCGAGAAATTGGTATTCATTTTCATACAGTAATTCGTACGAAGAAATGATTAAATAGAAATATTGACAATCTCAGGTAACGTATATAATCGAAAAAGAAACTTATATTAAAGTTGTTCACAGTAAAACAGTGTGAAACGTACACACACAAAAAAAGTTTCTAAATTGTCGAAATTTTGATTTATGAGAAAGTTTAAGTAAAGTTATGATTAATCTTTTCGGTCTTTATGCTTTTCGAATAAATGTAATGAATTGTACATTTCGAAGTAATGAATTTGTAGATTAAAATTAATTTACATTTTCGGATTTTACGTGCATATAAAGATGTGTGGTTATGGCTTAACAATTAAGCTTTATCCATAGTTATAGTTATTTTATTCATTTTGTTAATGTTGGAATTAAAAAAAATTAAATAATTCAGGAATCAACGGATATCAAAATGAATATTCTATGTTTTTTAAACAATTACTTGTGCGAAATTTTTTTCATTTTATTATGCATCGTGTAAAATAAAGAAAAATATAAATAAATTGCAAATAGTATTATTTGATTGTTGTTTTGTAGCTGACATAACAACACTTTTTTTCACACCTTATCATATGATTACAAAAAAAATTTTTTTCCATAAGTACATTCTCAACGTCTGCTGAGATTTCCACTTAAGGTGATTCTTCAGCTTTATAAGTGCAAAAAGGATAGACTTAATGGTAAATGCAATAGAGGAAGAGAGAAACAGCAAGATTGACTGAAGATTCACCTTACCTTATCCAGTCGACCTGAGGTGGTGAAAATCGATGGGCAAAACCATAGCCTAACATGTTGAGAGTTGGATGAAATACATTTTTTTTTCTCTGACACATTTTTTCAAAATTTGGCGAGACCGATACTTGTCTTGGGATCTTCTTTTTGTCGTATCATAATCTTTAAATTCGCACAGTTCGATCCATTGATTGGTCTTTTTTCTTATGGCTTCCACAAAAACGAGAAGCATTTCCTCTCCATTATAATCTTCGCTTATACAATACCGTTCAAAGAATGTTACAAATCGTATCGGAGTCTCGTCAAAACATCGTCATTAAAGCTTATAGTTATCACTCACGTTGTATCGCGAAATATCTGAACCTGATTCGGCAACATCTCTTATGTGCAGTGTGCAACATTAATGCCTGGACTCTAAATTTTGCAATTATCAAAATTTGTATTTATAAAGGTATCTCTGTCCTTTATTTTCACATACTATGAAAAAAGGATAGAAATACTAACTTATTTTCTAGTAATTACAATTGAAACGATGCTTTTTTGTTTTTCTCATTGCGATGTTTTTAATAAAGTTTAGTTACATTAGATCCAATGAGATAATTCCTTTTGAAATTTTGCACACTTATTCTCTATGAGTTTAATTTAAACGTTAAAATTTCAAGCAATTCGAAACGTGGGATCTGTAACGTTATATTTTATTTTTGGGTGTAATTTTAAATGACTTATTTAGCGCCTGCGTTAAATGTATTGATAAAGTATTGTCATTTAAGATATTGTTAAATAATTGGATTATCATAAACAAATTATTCTTCATATGTTTGTAATATCTGATAAACGAAATTATCAGATTGTTTAATCATAGAGTTTAATCATAGAGTATAAAAATAGAGTTTTCAAAATTAAAGTATGTTTGTCAAAGTAAAAGGGCCACGGTAATTAAATAAACTAAAATTGACTCACCATTTTTATTTTCTTTTTTTTTAATCTTCAGACTTTTATTTTGGTTGAACGTCAGTTTCCCTGGATCGATCTTTTCTTATCCGTTTTTTGCCTATGTTTTGCTCAAATGTGTCATCTCCGAGATTATTATGTTCTCTTTCTGGTTTGTGATCTCTAGTGAAGAACTTTTCGTTGTGACCCAGTTGACATTGTCGTGTCTTTTATCGTAACGCAATCACAATATCGAATCCTGGTCACACGCAACAATTAATTCAGTCTGTAACGTCCTGTTGAATTTTTGGATGTAATTTTAAATGACACTCGCTTTGACTGATTTCTTTATTGAAGGCAGGATCCTCCTTACAATAATCGGATATGTGTATGTGTTAGGAGGCAGTTGTTTCACTAACAAGGGACTTATAGTCCCGATAAAAATAGGCGCGATTACATTGCACAGCGATTACTGACTCTACTGAATTATATTGACTGTTAAGAGATGACCGACTGACTGATTGACTAAGTAACTGACTGTTGAATCTCTCTTTTAAAGGCAAAATGAATACGTTAATATTTGCACCGTGTGAAAGAACGACGACAATGGCAAAACTATCGTCGAAGCATTATCAGCGAAACGAATTATTCTTAAAATGTATCAGATTAACGCAATGTTTGCTAACGTTTTCTGACTGTGTGTGTTATTTTTCCGCGGGGATTTACTTGCCTATATCCCATTTTCAAAATTAATACACTTTTATTTTGACTTTCCGCGAGAACAATTGTTTTGGGTTATCCCTCGTTGCCTTCTGGCCCGTCACGAAGGTTGATGATAAAGGACATCCGGGTTTGGTTTCTTTCAATAGATTAATAGACGGGAATTCGCAGCAATGTTTGCTTGAATTGTTATTGCCATTTTGGGTTGAAATGATTTGATGTTTTTGTTCAGGATAACGGCAACCTAAATATTTTAAACGCAACCGTATTTTGCTCCTTTTTATGAAGAGGAGAAGATTAAAAGGGAGAGAAAAAGGCCAATTCTTTGGAGATATGATGAAATTCGCATAAGGCGATTGTAATTAGCATGTTACATTAAGTTTTCTTTTATTACAATAATTTATTTAACGCAGTACTCAGTTTATTCCAAGTACTGACTTGTCATTTTATTATATCATTAGAACATATATTGAACATTGGACATTATACTTTTATTTTTTGGAGATTTTTGATTTTATTTCCTTCGCAACTTTGTTCTAGATAAATTTTCCTTTATTTTTGTTTGCAGTTTCTTTGCTTCGAATTTTCCTTGTCATATTTTGTCAAGACCCTTATGGTAGCAGAAAAATTAGTTTGTAATGTTTCTTAGCAGTGGTATCAGTATGTAGTTTATCATATTTCAATGTTTTTATAATTCATTTTTTTCTAAAACTCAATTTGCGTTTCTTCATTTGGTATTTGATTTGAACATTTACTCTCTTATTGAAATTTTATACAGTTTTTTATTTCATCTTTCTGAACAACTTTTATTTTTTAAACAAATTCTTAGCATTAAATTAGTTCATGTCCCAACCTCCTTAATGTTGCACACTGTAGGTTCGACTCCAATTATATTTTCGAACTTCTGAAGTTGAGCCATCTTTCGCTCACGGTAACCTTCGTGGCAGTGTCTCACTTCTGGTCAGTGATAGCGGCGTATGATCGCGCATTTTGCTATCCCAACTACGTTCAGTCGGCTGCTGTTCCAACGTGCGCTCGCTCTCCCGTAACTCGTCTCGCCGTCTCAGTTCTTGAAGAGGACTGAACTATTCTATGTTCAAATAAATGCGTCAGCCATGAAATTATTCTTTGTTGACGCGTCTGCCTTTATTCTGTCTAACAATTTTGGATTTTGCACGGCATTATTGCCCAAACCGTCATCTCCCACTATCAACTGACTATCTTCATATAGAACTGTGTCTCCCCCTGGAATACGTCTACTACGAACGGTTGAGCGTCACTAACGCGCATGCGTGGATCCACGAGTTTCCGGGCCCGTTGCCGGTTGCATCGACTGTCTCTTTGGTCGCGCTCCCCTCCGATTTTGAACCAGAACTTCTTCGTTGGTTTCCGCCATCTTTGTTCAATTAAAATTGTCCGAATGAATACACGTGTCACTTCACGCTGTACAAATATAAGTGAAATCAGCTTACTAATTTTCATCTGGCAGACGGATTAAATTAATTGAAGATTGTAAGTCATGTATAGTCGTGTTAATATGTATACTTTAACACGCTTGTTTGCAATGTACAATGCATGTCGCTAAAATGAAATCAATTTTTGTTACAAAGCATATAAATATTATTTATATAACGCAAAATTAACACATACGTACAGTTCTTCTTTTTACTTTTTACTTTACTTTTTCTTCTTCATTATTCGTATTAAAAAAGGATATCTTTGCAAGTAAATCTCACACAGATTAAATATACATTTTCAAATGTTGTCTTTTATCTTGACATAAGGCAGAAACTTACTCTGTTTAATAAACACGCGAATAAAAATCAGCATTTAAACCAGGTCGCCGCGAGATAATTTCGATTATAACAAAAAAACTCCATTTCTTTTGACATCATAGAGCGATAAAGACGTTGTTTCTGCTTAAAGTCCGTGAATTTTTGCACTCTGCTTCGTTATATTTTTGTAAAGTGTGTAATTATAAAAACCTGTTAATCATTGTTGTACCTGTTTCATTCAAACAAAATTTGCCAAAGAAATACTTTTCATTTAAACAAAGCGAATTGTTTCATTTCAATTGTTGTCGAAAGTATTAAGTTGCTGGTAATAATTTAATTGAATAAATTTATATAAAGTTTTCCAACTTGAAATAAAATATTAAAGGATGAAATTGATAAAGAAAAATGTTACTCGTCTTTGTTTGTATGAATATTCATTTTGTACAAATTTGTTCATATTTTTTCGCGAAGAATAATAATACTAAGACCTTATGAATTGAATTTTAATTAAGTCTTCAGGGAGATTAGTATTATTGATTACAGGAGGAAGAAAGCGAAATAACATGAAAGTCGCAACAAAAAGAAAGATGGTTGAAATTAATTTTAGTTTTCACGTGGTTCCGATAAACTGGCTGACTTAAGAAAGATAAATTTCTTAGCCAATTTCTCAATACGTCTATGAGAGTATCGATGGGCAAAGAGCATGTAATACAGTCAGAGTACAAGCGTGTTACATGCAGTAGTAAGTTTCTAGCCTCGCAAGCCAACTTGTCGGTTATCTACGGCTTTCGAAAGCTCGTTAGCCCTGAAAGCGTATGCACTGCTTAACGAGTCTAAATTGAAATTGATTCACATAGTATGTAACTACTACTACATAAATGTACATAAATCGATCATGCAAAATACAAAAGATTGACACTCGCAATCTCCAAATAATAAAAAA
>JABFPJ010003541.1:0-15868 GCA_022817425.1 Gryon sp. ZL-2020 | reverse complement strand
TAATTTGTATCTATCTATCCATTTCTATAATATTTTTCCTATTAGTATATAAAATTATTTAATATTTTATAATTAATATAGTTTAATACAAAATAATATTCTATTGTTTATTAAACCATGCATGTATACGTTGACTCTATGTTGTTATAACGTTGGCTGCCTATGTTGGCAGTACAACATTAAACACGAATTGGTAAATAAACAATATACAATTTTCGTTACCCAGCCACGAAAATAGTATTTTTTGTATCAAGGGAGACGAAAACAGAAATTCGTTTCCTCGTGCGAAGTTTACAATCCGAGCCGGAGGCGAAGTTTGTAATCGCACGAGGAAGGGATTTCTGTTCGTCTGGTGCAAATGATATTTTTCATTACGAGGAAACGAAAAAAGCACTTTTCAAAAACCTCCTAGGAGTGAAAAGTGCGCTTTTCGTGACTGAGTAATGAAAACGCACTTTTCACTCTGTTATGACGTTATGACGTCGTTCCAACCTTGTCTCACCGTTGTTTGGCAACGTTCCTCTACAACGGTGTAATGATGTTGTTATCCAACGTACTTACAACGTCGTTTGACTACTCTAATTTTACTGTAAATATGTGACGTTGTCACAACCTTGTTCCAACGTTGTTTGTCAACATTTCTCTACAGCGTTGTATTAACGTCGTAATGCTACTGTAGTTACAACGTCGTTTTTCTGTCGTGATTTTACTCTGAATATATGACGTTGTTCTAACTTCGTTTCAACGTTGGTTAACAGCGTTGTAAAACAACGTCATACAAACTGCACAATTCGACTGAGTAGCAACGTTGTTACAACGTCAGTTATCGACAGTCGGAGGATCGACGTCAAGAATACGTTGTTCCGGTGGCGAACGTCGAAAATTTCTTTATGGGATACTTGTAAAATATATGCGGAAACATATTATTACGTATACAAAAATAATTGAAATATATATATACTTTAATTTATTTTAACGGCAAAGTTATACATTTTTCCATATATATTTTTGTTCGGATAATAAAATAATCTATTGCAATGCATCGTCAATATGTGGTCAATCTATATATATAGTTACTATATTGTTAATACATTTTATAACACTAATATATGATCCTTTTTACTAGGTTTGTCATTATTAATTTATGTAAAATTATGTATATATTATTCAATATAAAATATAAGAAATAAAATAAAAATCATATAACATGTATTTTTAAAGTTTCAACCCAAAAACAAATTTCATTTGATCACATTACATCTCAAAAATTCATGAAATATTATATGTACGAAAAATCGCATACAGCATACAAAATTTCTATTGAATTGTTTATATTAATTCGGCAAATGATTTGTTTATGCCTAAAGTCTATATTCTTTAAACAAGGGTATTTTTTATGCTTTCGATTTGAAAATTTGACTTTACCGGTTTTGAAATCATCCAAATGCAGTCACCAGTTAGAATCAACTCATAGTCTAAAATTAAAAAAATGACTGGGATTCTCGGCTGTTTACCACGTGAAACTGAGTCCCAAAAAGATCAAAGGGTTGGAAGTATCGGGAATTTCTGAAGGTGACGCATGTTCGCGTAAACAAGTCTCAAGGACCAAGGACAGACACGTGGGACGTGCATGGGCCAAGTTCATTCGCAAAAAACTAGGCCTTTAGACGTAACCGTATTTATAGTTAGATGCACGTTCATTTTAGACCAAGGCCAAATTTAAGTTGCGTCGGAACATTATAAATCGAGCTTGCCTGGCCCGATTTAGAAAAACTGATGAGTCAAACTTTCGATTTCATAGCACCTCAGTTCCCCCTTTTTTCATATTATGTGAGTAATGCTAGCCGGTGGTCAAAGTTCTTTTTTAAATCATCACACTTTGATTAGTAAGTTCCCAAAATATGTTTCTGTATCATTACGTTGATGTTCTAATAATTTACAAAAGTATGTTTATTTAAGAGAAAGACAAATAATTAAATTTTAGTTTATAGTAATAAAAAAATTAAATAAACAAAAATGGGTAGTTTGATTTGTTTGTTGGAATATAATAAAACCAAACAGCATCTAAATAAATCAAAAACAAACCTAACATCTTTTATATACAGAATAACACTAAAATTAAAAATACTTTTTTTTTAATTTGAAATTTGCAAATTTTCTAATTTTTCTAAAATTTCTTTTTTCTAAAATTTATGATAATTCTATAATTTTGAATTTTTAGTATTAGTTATTGGATTACTTTTGCTTATCTCTAATACAAAATGTGAGTAAAAATAAAAAATTTCAAAATATAAGTTATAATTTCAAAAGCCTATTTTTTCAATTATTTATTATAAAGGTTAATTACTAAAACATTATTAATGCAAAATTTAAATTTATTTGCTTGACATAATATTCAATTTATGTATTTCCAGTATATTCATGATTGTTTAATTTAAATTCTATTAAAATAAAAAAAAAGGTTGTGAAAATTACAAATCACTGTACATATAAATGTTATTTCACCTTTTTAAACTTATAAGGTCATTAATAGATTGAATGTTTTTTTTTTTTTTTTTCAAAATTCAAGTAATTTGACCTTCTTTTTTTCTGTTTCAGAATTGAATTTTAAAAGATAAATGAATGTACAATAAATGTGTTACTTCATAAGTTACATATAAATTTAGAAAAAAGGAAAAAAATGATTTGTATTAGTTGGGAGTTTGATTTTTAGCTGATAGAAAAGTTAAATAAGAATAGAAAAGTAGTGATTTATTGGCATCAACTGTACAGAGTTATTTCGCCATGCTACATAGTTAAATAAGCGAAAAGAAGATATTTAGTGCTGCCATCTTCTGTTTAATTGTTTTGATTTTGTACCTTGTTACGTCCAAACTTTTTTTTCTTTTCTGGTGTTGCTTTGGGATCGGTAGCAACAGGGGTCAAACTTATCGTGTATTTGCTTCGACCGTACTAAATTTGTAATATCAATAATTTTTGTTTCTCGTACACATTAAAATGTATAATGTTTGAAGGATATATGAATTCCTTACTACGCTATTCACATTATTCATATATAAGAATTATTTTACTAAACAAAAAAATAATATTCAAATCTTAATTTTATTACTAATGTATATAAAAATGAATGTATGTTTGCTTGTTTGTTAGTTTGCATCACGGAAAATCTACCGAACCGATTTGAACCAAATTTTGAGGGAATGTAGCCCTAGGCCACAAAAGTGTCGTAAGCTTTATATTTTTGCGATATGTACATTTGATAGAAATAGTATAGAAAAACAAATTTTTATGTCATAGCTTCATTACTTCGGGGGGGGGGGGAAGGGTGTTATGGGGTGCCACCTGGAAATCATAGGCAGATTATGGGGGTAATAGGAGGGGTTCATAAGGCGTCCATAGGGAGCCCATAGAAGGTCCATAGAAGTATATCGGGTGGAACTAGGGATTTACTCAGGACTCGGTCATATGGAAGGGATCACAGTAATCTAATCACTAGTAATTTAATAAATTTTCACTCGGATGTATTCTTTCACTCCAAATATCCAAATCACTATGGAACTATTCGTCGTCCTCTAGTGGCGAAAAATGAAGTTGCAATAATATAAAATTTGAGTAAACCATGAAATTTAATAAAGATTAAAAAAAATTAAATACAGAATTGGTCAAACGGCTAAAAAATGTAAATTATTATTTCTTTGATTTCCCAAATCATGTTAAGATTATTATTTTTTTAATTACAAATATATCAATCTTTATTTCTATAATCTTTTAGGATAAGTGATACGTTTAAATTGTATGTAAACACGTGCTCTCGTATAGGCCATGTTGAACGAATTTGAGAATTGTTCAAAGTGTTGACTCGGTCAAAACTTTGAAAAATTCTCAATTGCAGTTCCATGTAGCGAAGTGTATAAAATTAGGCTTTAGGAACACGAAATTTGTTTCAATGTCATATTAATATCTAAAGTTTTAATATATTATTTCTTTCATTGCAATATTTAAAAAACTAGGACTAGGATATTCTGCGAGCTTTGCGCGCTTTCTTACAATCTATTAATTGTTGATATTATTATTAAATACTAAAATATAAAAAATATCACAAATATATATTTTACAGCTTCAATAAATGTGTTATGATTGTATTAATTATATATTTTATCTGTTTTATGTTTGATCTTACAAAAACAGACAAAATTATTTAGATAAATGAATAAATGAATCATTATATTTTCATTTAGATCAGACTTGGAAAATGAATAATATCTTCAGACCCGAACATATAATTAAAAAAAATACTATAAAATCATATATGAATAAATTAAGTTTTATGCAATTTGCATCGTTTGCATACAAACATAATTTAGATACACAATTTTGTAAAATTAGGTTTTAGTCTGATCACATCTACTCATTTTTCGATCTGAGCAAACTTGAAACTATTTTTTACCGAGTATTTTAACATATATTATTGAATTATTTACAAATCAAAGATAGGCATCTTGTAGTCAATTTTAATTATTTGTATTAAGTTTGTATTCCTTCCTAGATACATTGTAATACTGCAATATACCGGTGTGCGCTGCGCGCACACATTTAAATACTGGTAAAATACTCATTAAATCTTATATCAATCATATTAACATTTTTTCATTAAAAAATTGCAATAGCGATAAAAAACAGCCAAATTTCAATGATAAATATTAAAAACTATCAAATTCAATTAGTTATAAGCCAATTTCATTTTGGCGTTATGCATTAAATTAAGAGCAAATGAATATCATATTTTATTGGAAACTGAATAAATATAATATTTTTCTAATCAATTACGTAAAAAATAATTTTAATTGAATATTGCAATAATAAAATTATTCTGTAATTTATTAATAAAATAACACAACGTTAACATAATTATGTGGACATTACGGTAACTAGCAATAAAATTTCATTATCAAGTATTTCAATTTTTCAATCCATTTCAAATTATCCTAAGCAAACCTATTAAAAAAGAATTTATATTATATCAAAATAATTAAATTTTGTTAATTCTGTCAATTACAACTAAATATGCACTGCAAGTGAGTGTTATCTTAAATTCTCGCAAACTTGTTTATACATGCAATCCAATTAATTCATGTTTATTATAAAAAAATAACAAGTTAATCCCTTGAAAAACTGTTGGACGATGGTGTATTCATCAGTTAAATAAAAAAAAGACAACTATAAATGTTGCAAAACAAAGTGTATACGTGATTCAGTGTAGCTCGATCATGGATCCCAGGACGTATGCATCTGAGTAGGGTCTTTAGCCTTGAAGTCTTCGCAAATTCCGTACCGGGGTCCAATAGGTGACCTTGCACTTTGAAAAACAACCGCATCGTTCAACTATTGCCGGCTTTTTTGGCTATTCAACAAGTTTATCGATGTAACGGGAATAACTTTTTTATCAACCATCTAACATAGAACAATCAATGAAAATGCTGTTCAATCCATTTATTTTTAGACCTTTTATATTTTACATTTAAAAGTACAGTTGAATTTTGAATCAGCTTGAAATATTAATTCATTTAGTTGCAATCTAATTTGACTTAAATAAGATATCAATTTTAATACCAATCAACATATTTTTACGTAATAAGTATTTTGAAACTTAAATAATAGTATATTCTAGATGCCCTTTTTTTCTAACAAGGGCATGAACAGTGGCCTATTTTCTCCATTTTCAGTGGGAACAAAAAAACTTCTTTTTCCTAGCATGCACATGAAACGTGGTCTATTTCTCAATTGTTTTCTGTGTGAAAAGTAACCTATTTCCTCCAGATGTATTCACTCATGGGGAAAGTAGTTACTTTTCCCACGATGTTGTTGGAAAAAGTATCATGTACAACTAATGAAAAAAGTTGTCGATCGAGACTGTGTGACATCACTCGCTTCGTTCGTGACGTCATATCACACAATATACTATTCCCACTCATGGGAAAAATAGGCTATTTTTCCTACAGAAAACATTTCAGAAATAGACCATATTTTATGCACTTGTGGGAAAAATACATTTTTTTATTTTTTTTTTTTTATTTTATGTAAAAAAAGAAAAATTTTGATATTATACCTTGATTCCACCCCATTCGTAGAAGCTTTTTAGTCACTGGTATTAAAGTAGCGGAAGATGACCCATCATGAGTCATTTTTTATTTTTTTTTATTCTACTATTATTCATAAATTGTAATTTAGACTGAAAAATTGAAATACTTTTATTATTTGCATACCACTTAAACAATTTGTTAGACGAATTTAAAAATTTATATTATTATTTTTCTATTTTTTTATATATATATTTATGCATGGGATTTTTTTTTACTTTTAATAATTCTCTGCCAAAACCTCTATTTATTGTCCCTCATGTATTATAAAAAAGTATACTACATCTTGAAGATGTAACAAATTTAATGTTAAATACGTAATGATTGCTAAGAATTTAATAATTTATAAATTAATAATGACTCAAATAGCAAAAGTTTAAAGAAATTATGTTTTATTATTTATTTATTATGTACTACTTTTGCTTCATAATATGTGATTTTATTTTAAAAACTTAGGAAAATAAATCTTTACGATGTACTATTTCATTTTGAAATTTGACTAAAGCAGGTTGAAAATCAAATTTTACTAATACACAGAAAAATGTAAAAAAAATAGTAATGTTTTCAACTGGTCATATTAAAATTTACCCTTTCATATTTAATGTTATGATTTTTGTTAGTAATTATAGTATTTCTGATATGACTCAATTTAATTTGTAATTATACACGAAAAAAAAGTTATAGGAAAAAGTTCTATACCATTTCGGAATTAAGACGTATCGTGTCACATATTACAAAAATCCCTATACCAATATAATATAAAGTGCAAAAATCTTGAAATATTTTTACTATATTTATAGTAAAATTTACTTTAAAAACTAACAATTTTTCATAAATTGGTATAGGAATTTTTTTAATATGTGACCTGATACTCCTTGATTCCTATATGGTATGGTATTTTCTTCTACAATTGTAGTAAGTATTAATAAATCTTTTTTTGCGTGTAAAAAAAATAAAAGTATAATTATGCACACACTAAATAAAAACTTACGTGAACAATTATTATATTTCAATTTATTTAATTGAATAAAAACTTTAAAGTAGCATAACAATTTTTACTACAGAATAGTATATTTTGTACATTATTTTATAATACCTTTTTTCTATAAATTTCGAATGGTCTTGAGGTTCATAAATGACATAATATTTTTTATTATTTCTGAAATATATAAAATATGTTCCATAAATATTTAAATGGATATTCCATATATATATTTATTTATTTAATATTATAAATGAAATATAATAAATAATGTAATATTATAGCAATACAATACTATAGTATTAAATAATTTTAGAAAAAAACATTAGCGCTAACATAAGTAACTTTCCCTTACATTTAAAAAAAGTGAATCCAGTGTTATTGGTAATAAAGAAAAAGGTATATGACATGTAAGGGTTTACTGCTGCAAGGGTACGTCGCCCTTTGCACTCGGCTCAGCAAGTGCAACGGAAAGTCTTCGGTTGCGGAATGACGTTCATGGTTGTTGATAACCGTCGGTGTCGGTGGCCGCGCTCGAGGTCTCCGGTCGGATTCCGATGTGTGCGTCACACATGATTCGTGCGCGTGTCTTTAACGTCTCGCAAAACTCACAGGACTAAACGTAACAACAGCCCTCACTTATTCCCAAAAATGGTACAAGATCGCCAACTTAAAATTATGTCAGTCGTGCCGCCGAGGTCAACTTACACACAACCATTATATACCAATTCACCGCCATTTTTTTGCACTCTGATGGCTTTATTTCTAATTCAAAGTGCGTCTTGTCAGTTGTGAAAAATTACTCAATTACTTATACCAACAGTTTCAAATTGTATTTGTGATCTTATTTTTGTTAGTTTTGAATGTTTGATTACATTTTTGAGTAAAAGTAATAATACTTAATTATATTTAAAAAAATAAAATGTAATATTATTAAAAAATTGTTTATACATATTTAAATTAATTTAGTAAACTATTGAAAATAAATTGAAAACAATGCAAACGAAAATACAAAAAAAAGCAAAATAAATAAAACGAACAAGATAAACAAAACATAACAACTTGAACTAATTTTTGTATAAATGATCGAAAATTTTATTCGATTAACTGCTCAAAATAAAAACTGAATAAAATTAAACTGTGAATATACAAAATCCAATTTTAAATAAAAATAAATGAACAAATGTTTTTTGTTAAATAAATAATTTTTTAGCATATTTTTGTATATTTTTTATATTATTTCAAGGGACATTTTCAAACGAAAAATTGCACACACGCAGACAATTATATTTCAAAAGTTCATTGTTCATCTGAAAACTGTAATATGTCAGATGTCTGGTGACGAAATTCAGACGTTTCGATAAGAATGAAATCAAGTCCCTTTGCAAGCAAGGACGCACTTTTATCATATAATTGTACGCTGATGCGGCGCTTTTTTGTTTCATGTAAACTGACTGGACTTCACGATAAACCGGACCCTGTGAATGAAAGTGAGTTTTACGCTTTTGATTGCGAAACGTAATCTTGATAGTTCGTGAAGACAGTTCTCATTATTCACAACAAAAATGAGATTAGTCGTAGATTAATCCAACTGTTATCGTTATATGTAATGTAACACTTATTGCAACAGTTATATATTTATATAATTAAATTCGATTATTTTATAACAATTATATATTAATACACATTGTTTATACTAAAAACATTGCATTATAAACGAAACGGATCATATAATTAATTAAAATAAACACTGAGAAAGTTATATTGCAAAAGTGGATTTCATTTTCGCATTTGCTATATTAATTTAATTAATATTACAATAGTATAAAATATCCTGAATAATTGTTTCGAGGTACTATATAAGCTTGCCTATTCAATTTGCAAGGCCATTTAAAGATTTAAAAGTTTAAAGACGGGTCTTTTTTAGAAATTGAACGCTTCGCCTATTAATCACCTACCTACCTACCTAAGAATCTACCTACGTAGGCCCTACCTATGCTAAGTTAGGCGATCCCGTAATGATTTTTATATATAGGTCTTATAAAGACCTTATATAGGTCTCATATGGATCTTATATAGACCTTATATAGGCTTTATAAAAGCCTTATGTAGGCCTTATACACACCCTTCTAATTCTGCCAGTAAATATCATTTTAAAACTAGGTTGCGTTTGTTACCCTTGTAATATTCTAGACATGCTCTAATCATTTTTTGTACTAGAAATACAATTTGAATTATTTGAAGTTTGTTCTTTTTTTAGTGCGGAACATTATTATTTAACCAAGATTTATTATATAACAATTGGCAGAGGCTTCCAAAATATATATGTACCCACTATAATGCACTCGAGTGCATTCGTATTGAGTGATCGTATTGACCATTTATCTCTGCTCAGAAAGTAACGAAACATAAATTTAAAAATGATCATACCCATTTAACCTTTATATGAAAACTTCGTCAATTCATTTATTTTGCAAGATTGAATAAGAAAAAAAGAGAGATGTAAAAGATGTGAGACTATCACATCGGTGTAATAATATGTATTTGGTTATTCATGTTGTCTCGGTTTGGTAACCTTGAACTCGTTTTTGAATTAAAAAAAACCCGCTGATATTGTCTGGAATTTTGGACTCGCTAAATTATGCGTGCAATAGAAATTTTTTTTTTTTTTTTTTTTTTTTTTTATGCATTAATACATTGAACTCTACAAATAATAAAATAATTCATTCGAAAATTCGATATCAAAATTATAAAACATTTTTTAATAAAATAAAATTTAACAGTTTTAATTTTATTCAGTTTAATTTTTATTTTAAGAAAATCAATTTAAAGAAATATTAATAAATTAAAAAATGATAATAACAAGTTTAAAATTGAAATCTGTACGAATATAATGGAATCTGAAAATAAGAAAAAAAATGGAGTATTATATTATAAGAATGTGTGTTTTGAAGCCAAGGTTCTCTCACAGAAATATATCACCGAATATCCCAGACTTGACGTTCAGAATGCAGATCATTCAAAGTGCTCAATTGTCTCGGCTCAAATTTTATTTATTCAGGCAATTATTGCAAAATCAATTCGTCAACATTCGAATCCTTCTTTTTAATCACATTCATTTGTTTTCTATTTTTTTTGTTTGTTTGATTGTTTTATTTTTTTAATTCAACGTCATTTCATTTTATACATAAAACAAAATTTACAAGTTGAAGTCAAACATAATGTCGTAACAAAATAACATAAAAAAAATATTTAAACAGAAAAAAGCAAAATAAAAAAGAGAAAAATCGAAAAATGGTAAGGCAAAATTAATTTTAAACTTTTTGTTAAAAAACAATTTATTTATTTTGGTTATTTTAAAATTAAAAAGAAGTGTTTTAAATTTTATTTTTCGACTGACTGAATTTAAGTGAAAACATTTTTTTTTTTTGCAGTCTTGTGAACCGTGTCGAGGTCGGCAAAATCCCGAACGAAATAACAAGCCAGCATCAAATCCCGGATGTCCATCGCAATCTCCGCAGCAAATTTACTTTGTACCACCACAAATTCAACAGAAACCAAATTGGAAGCCATGCTGCATTTTAAAGTACGGTCGCCCTTGTGAAGCACACGCCACCAAACGACGATTCCTACGTTTTAGTGATTTTGATTATCGCTCCCAATAGAAACAACACATTACCGTCAATGCAAAAATGATATCCATTGCTGTTTTGAAAATCGCCGAAACAATTATCAAAATCATTTATATCTTAACGGGCAGAACATATTTGATATTTTTAAGTTTCATATGATCCACTCTCAACATTTGGTAATAAACAAAATCAATTGATTGATGTAAGATGATTTGTTTTCTTTTTCTATTTGTTTAAATTTTATTAACATTTAATTATCATTTTATATTTTTTATATAAATATTATATTATATATTATATGTAATTTATATTATTATTATTTTATATTATAGACTCTGTCTATTTTCATATTTTTTTTAATTTAGACATTTGCCATATTTTTTACAATGTAAATAGATCAAAATTCTGAAAATTTGAAAATGTTAAACAAATTTGAAATATACTATTTTTAATAAAAAAATCAAATTAAATGTAACAAAATATATACTATAACCTAAACATATATAAATACAAATAAATATAAAAAACAGTACAAATTAAAAAATAAGTTTAAATTTGGTCAATTTATGTTCATCTATGCATAAACGTATTGTGTGAAAAATTATAGCACGCCTTATAAATTGCAATAAAAAAAATTATGCAACGGTGTTACAATATATTTAATTTCTTTCATAAAGAGTTGAATGAAAAAAGTCACTATTTTGCGCGAAATTGTGGAATTTGCTAGAGCATCGTTGTACGCACTATCATTTAAACACGTAGCGCAGATCATGTTTTTGTCTGAAATGTGAATCGTACTTTCCTTTTTGATAATACTCTACGTTATTTGATCCTACGCGTATACTCAAACATACATTGCAATGTTAATGTGATTGTGATATAATACGTAAAATGCGTTTCAGCATTTGCATTTAACTGACAATCGGTGGGTTATTATCTGAAAAAAACAATTTTTTTTAATTAAAAGAAGAAAATGCCCAATTTTAATGGTAAATTTAAATATAAATGACAATTTCAATGAATGGATTGGTGGTAAGATCATAATGGGTAGTTTATTAATGGTTAAATTCGTAGGAAAACTTGATTTTTATCTAATCAACTTCTACGCAGTAAAAATTAAGCAAATGAGTAACTGAATTCACCAAGATAGTAATCACTTAAACATGAAAAGTTTCTAAGAACGAAACGTTCAATGACCCAAGCTTAGTTATTTCCATTCAGATATGTAATACAGACACTGGGTCCATATAAAGAAGGGTTTCGCATTTCAATATGACACGACTTTTGAGAATTGTCATATATTATCTTAGAAAGTTTAATGCTTCAATATCAACGGAAGACAAATATTACATCAATTAAAACAATATGAATGCAAAAGTTAATATTTATTTTGTAACATTTTGAATTTAGATTTTAGATAAAAAGAAAAAATGATATTTCAGAAATTTAAATAAAATGTTATGCATCAATTTAGTTATTTATTTACTGAAATTGTGTTGAAATTTATTTGGCCAAAATTCAAGTAAATAATTAATAAATGATATGTCTTAAGTTACATATTCCTTTCAATGTTATGCTTTAAAAACTTAATTCTCACGACCATAGTGAAACTGAATATTTATAATCTAATCCATACAATATCGAGTATCCAGATATTACAGATTGCAATTATCGTTAACATGATTTCTTCAAGTTTTATGCCGTTTTATAAAACGGCATAAAATTTTTAAAAGTAGAAATAACTTTTGTAATTTTTAACTCCTTTATAGACCATTTTTGTTAATTAATTTGTTTTCTTAGAATAAATGGTTTTCTTTATTTTCGGCGAAAATTTATTTTGTTAGTTTTATGAATGAATGTAAAAAGACGCAATTAATAAAATGGTTTCTAAGAAAACACCAAGGTCCATTATGGTTATCCTTGTTCTCAGAATCAAACAGATTCATTATTATTTCCGTTTATGAAGATAATGTCAATTATTAATAGTAAAAGCAATACATTCATATCAATAAATATTCCTTATTTTATTATTTTAATATTCATATTTTGCAAAATTATCATTTTTTTTGTTTATTTATCTTATTTTTTATCAAAAAACATACAATTTTATAAAAGTATCAAAACTCGTTGATAGCAAAAGAAGCGGAAGATTATATATAAATCACAAAATGTTTGATAAATGATAAACATTTTAAGGAAGTTTATTAGTTAATAAATATATTTGCATGTGATGCTGCCAAATTTCAAAACCATTACAATAGACATGGAAGTCGATTCATTTGAAATTTTGCATTTTTAATACGAAAATTAGCTTCAGAACATATTGACGTTAAATTTCAATGTATAACATCCTTAGTAAAACGAAAAATATATTGCGAATATATTGTTGATATATTCTGAATATATTGTATGACTTCTTATATGTACAAAAATATTTTCTTAATATATTCATATATCTTGGATATATGAATATATAATTAATACATTCATAATATATGCTTAATATATTTATGACATATTTTCAGTATATTTTCTAGAGTTGTACACTGAATCCAAATGCAAAATATTTGTTTGATCCAATTAATCATACCTATAATGAAGCAAAAATAACAAAAAAAAAGGGAGTGCTACGAGAGAATTGTCATAGTGATTTCATAATTTGTAATTCAAACAAACGAAAAATTAAATAAAAAGGGATATCACTTTCTATTTGTACCAAATAACTTTTGATTTCATTTGGCTGACGAAACTCAAACGCGATAAAACTTTCATAAGATTATACAATACGCCGAACATTAGAAAAATCACGACGCATATCCTCACGAGAGGTACACGTGGATGTTTACGTCCGAAAGTTCTGCAATAAACATCAAAGAAGACATAATTCTGAAAACAAGCAAAATATCAGTTTTTCAGCAGGTAGATGTCATTGATCCCGAATAAAGTTAGATATTGGAAAAAAACAAGTGATGAAGGTCAATGAATAAATAAGTCAGCTGCTTGGCATACCTCGCAGAAGAAGTCCCTTCTCGAGGCCTCCTATCCAATACCCTCATTAATTAACACACAAAGAATTTGTCTCCGAAATTTACTTTTGCTTTTAATGGGGTTAACGCACTGCTAATCGAGAGCCTTTTCTCGTTCGATTACTTCATTATTATTATTATGTCGTTTCTTTTATCCTAAGTCGATTTCTTTTAACTCATTGAATTTGTAATTTATGGACGTTTTCGTTCGACGAGTGTGTGAAAATCAAATTCCTCGGTACGTTGTAGTCTAACTTGTGATATTTTTCACCAATGCTTTTTTTTATGATAACTCAAACAACGTGACATCGTATTTCATAAATAACGTCGCACACAAAATCAAAACTTATGAAAGCTATAATTATTCCTGCAAAATTTGGAGGTCATAGAAAGTTACTGTTACAATTAAAATAAAATTGTCAAACTTCGAACTTTGCAAACACATGAAGTCCTATGCATGGGCTTGTTCATATATACACGCAAAAACAGATTTATTAATGTTTACTAGAATTGTAGAAAAAAATACCATACCATATAGGAATCAAGGAGTATCAGGTCACATATTGAAAAAAATCCTATACAAGTGTATGAAAAATTGTTAGTTTTTAAAGTAAATTTTATTATAAATATAGTATAAATATTTCAAGACTTTTGCATTTTATATAATATTGGTATAGGAAGTTTTATAATATGTGACACGATACTTCTTGATTCCTAAATAGTATAGGACTTTTTCCTATAACTTTTATTTTCTGTGTAATTGCAAAAATCCATCAAATGCACTGTAAATGTGAACTGTAAAATTATAGTACATTTTATATTGCATTTACCAGAAAAGTAAATGCAAAGTATAAAAATATAGTTAATAAATTGTAACTTCATAAGCATTCTGAAAATTTATAGTTGAACTACGAAAATATAGTACATTAACTATAATTATATATGATTACAAAATTATCACTACAAAATTTTATTATTGGAACTATAATTTTACCTATTCTGGTATAAATTTATACTATTGTAACAAAAATATATTGTCCAGTCATTTTTATTAAACTAGTGAATGAGTCGCGCCCTCCGGGCGCGAAGCCTCTGGTTTCATTTTTGAGTTGTACTAAATGTGTATATACAAAATGTAATTTTGTTAATACACATTTTATTTTGATATTTCCCTTTAAATATTTAATATAAGTAAATTTAAATGATTATTTAAATTTAAAATATAAAATACAATGTAAGAAAAAAATATTAAATCAATTTTGAATGTCGCGATAATTGAATTATATATTGAAACTAATAAATCGGTGCCAACTTCACTGCGTTATATGAAATATAACTAACTGCAACTTCAGAGAGAGCTTTGCTTTTTAAGAATGGATTATAATTAGGTTTTGTTTTTTTAAAGTCAAAAAAACAAATTTAATTTGTATACGTGATTAGATATAAATATAAAACCAGCATTCAATTCATTGAAATACTTATTTAAGATACATTAATTATAAATATTATTTATAAATTTAAATAACTCATTCAACGATTTCCAAAATTTTATTAAGAGCATGCAAATTTTTATTATTAACTTTCAAAGTAGTATTTTAATATTCAGTAATTTTCTTTACATAATATTGAAATTACATTTGTCCTTTTTCGTTCATTATGTTTAATTTATAATCTTAATAATTCATTATTGTCATATATGTCAATTCGACTTACTGTATACATTAATATACAATTTTAAGCCAAATGTTGTCATCTGTCCTCTGAATATTTACATTAAGGTAATCATATACATTTTTAAATTTCAACTTTAATTCTATATTCGTTCTATCCCTAGTAAAAATTGCAATTGGGTTTTGATGTGGCCATGATCAGGAAACCACAGTACCTAATCTGGCCATAATTAGATTTCTAAATTAGGATATTATATGTGTGTAACGCTAGGAATTGATATGATCCTGATCAAGTAATCTGATGAAATAGAAGTGCCACATCAGGGCCTGATGAGGGTCTGATTCGGATTCCACAACAGATGAAAAAAATTTGTTTTAAAGAAGATTTGAACCAACGACCTTCTAATCAGTAGGCAAACCC
>JABFPJ010003540.1:0-15872 GCA_022817425.1 Gryon sp. ZL-2020 | reverse complement strand
ATTGTTATTGTAATTGTTAGTTTATTATTATTTATTTATTTATTTATTATAAACATAACAATGTTACTGTTATAATAATAACAATAACAATAAATAATAAATTAAATTAAAATTAATAATAAAATTAAATTAAAAAAAAATTATTATTATTATCATTTTATAATACAATAAATAAATAAAAATAATGAATAATAATAATCATGATAATAATATTATTAATAATTAATATATAATATTGTTATTCTTATTGTTATAACATTGTTATTTTTATAATAAATAAATACATAATAATAAACGAACAATAATAATAACAATTATAATATATACTAATTATTCATCATAATATTATTATTATTAGAAAATTATTATTATTTTATAATACAAAAAATAAATAATAAATAATAGTAAACTTATAGTTTATTACCATTAAACTGAGTTATTTATTTATTTATAATTCATTTTGTTACTATTTGAAAGAAACGAAGAAGTCAAAGAAGTTTAAATGCGGAACTAATGAAGAAGTGTATTGAAAGATGTTGATTTATTTGCGCGAAATATAAATACAAAAATTGGATAAATTATTTATCTGAAACGAAATGAAATTTGTACTGCGGTAAAGGTTATGATTTGTTGGGAGAAAATATGAAACACGATGTTGCACTGCATCGCTGGCGCGGTATGCCTTGATGTGGTGTCTTGTATCTTTCCACTTGAAGCGAAGATACGTTGCAAGAGAAAATTCTTGTAATAATGCAAAGCCTCGATGACTGACGAGTTGCAGCTTAAAAGACCTGATACATCTTTGAGTACACTCGAAAGATTCACGCCATTACTGCCAGATTTTTTTGTTTGATAGAAAAGATAGAAAAAAAGCTGGAACAAGCGTTGCAACAGAATAGCAAATGAAATGAAAAAATAGTCGCGCGCAAGAGAGTGTGACAACGATGTTTTTATCTTACATCGAACAATCGAGATATCTTTTTGATGGGATTGAATCTTTGTAGTGTAATATCACTGACTCCAGCAATTTCACAAACGACCAGCAAACATTTTTCTTCAACATATAAAATGTATCTTGTCAATGTTTTATAATGATGTTTTCTGCTATATTGTGCTCTCAAATATCGATTTACAATTTTCTATAATTGCATGTTTTATTTCAAATTTTATTTCGAACGATTTTTTTTTTTCGTCTATTAAGGATATTTTGACAAAATGTTGATTTTTATAGAAATGAAGAATTTGTAGTTTTGTTATTTTAATATGTTACAAGTATTATATATTATGAAAAATATTAGATTTTTTTTAATTGAATATATTATTTTCAAACATTTGAGGCATTTGGCGCCTTTCGGTAACCATGAAAAAGTAGCAAAATTAGCAATAATCGATTAATCGATTATCGTCTTAATCGATCAATTCTTCACGATTAATCGATTATCATATGTTAATCGATTAATTCTGAACGATAAATCGATTGTCATGTTATTTGATTGAATCTGAACGATTAATCGATTATCGTGTTAATCGATTGTCATGTTATTCGATTAAATCTGAACGATTAATCGATTATCGTCTTAATCGATCAATTCTTCACGATTAATCGATTGTCATATGTTAATCGATTACTTCTGAACGATTAATCGATTGTCATATGTTAATCGATTAATTCTGAACGATAAATCGATTGTCATGTTATTTGATTGAATCTGAACGATTAATCGATTATCGTGTTAATCGATTGTTATGTTATTCGATTAAATCTGAACGATTAATCGATTATCGTGTTAATCGATGAATTCTTCACGATTAATCGATTGTCATATGTTAATCGATTACTTCTGAACGATTAATCGATTGTCATATGTTAATCGATTAATTCTGAACGATTAATCGATTGTCATGTTATTTGATTAATTCTGAACGTTTAATCGATTATCGTGTTAATCGATTACTTTTGAACATATTTTTAAACATTTGAAAAATCATAAAAACCATCATTTTAACCATAATATTCTCCCAGAATCAGAGAATAAAATGAATCACCTTAAATACAAAAAAACTCCGACATTTTAATGTAATATTTTCTTTTTGCGAAATTGTCTTAAAGAAAGTCTTAATTGTCTTAAAGAAAGTAATTTATCTTTGAATGTTGAATTTATATTCAGTGATGAGATATTGAAAAAAAAAATCTTCATGTGCATAATTGATTGCTGAAATGTTTATACTTTTTGAATAATCAGATTCCGAAATATCTCATTATTTATCTATTTCAATACTCGAGTATCCGAATTATTTGAAGCTTCGAATACTTTGAATCCAATCAAATAGTGAGAATTCAAAATTATTCAAACAATTCAAAAACGTAGCGTATAATCAATCCAATTTTTATTATATATAAAAGTACAGATAGTACTCAACGTTTCTACGAACTTTCGTTAAATATAATGTTTGGAACAATTGTTAATTAAATATTTAAAATTTATTAATCATACAAACATTGTACATTTTTTTAATAAGATAAGAATTGATCTAGGTTTTGTTTATTTCGTTTCTTTTTTTTGTAATTATTTTTTTTCTTTGTTTTGTTTTTTTTGTTTCTTTGTTTTGTTTTGTTTCTTTCTTTCATTTATTTTCTTTGTTCTATTTATGTGTTTGTTTTTTTTTATTTCTTTCTTTTGTTTCCTCTTTTTGTTTTTTTTTTGTTTTGTTTTATTTCTTTATTTTGTTCCCTCGTTTTGTTTTTTTTGTTTTGTTTCTTTGTTTTGTATAGGTTTCTTTTGTTTGTGTTGTTTCTTTGCTTCTTTTGTTTCTTTATTTGTTTTGTTTCTTTGTTTTTTTTGTTTCTTTATTTTGCTTCTTTGTTTGTTTGGTTTCTTTCTTTCATTTGTTTTCTTTGTTCTGTTCATTTGTTTTATTTTATTTAATTCTTTTTTTTCTTTGTTTATTCCGTTTCTTTGTTTTGCTTTTTTGTTTGTTTTGTTTAATTTCTTGTTTTCTTTTTATTTTCCCTATAAACAATAATTAATGGAAACATGCAAACATTACAAAATTTATGGCAAAGTTGCAATTTTCATTCATAAATTGAATATAATGATAAACTTTTTCCCCATAACTCATAAATTACAACTCTATATTATACTTTTGCGTCCATTTTACCCGAATTCATAACCAAATTTACCATTTTCGTTTTCTCAGTGCCGAAACAAAATAAAAGTTTTGCTGTAATTCCAAAATTTTGCCGGCAAAGCTTTGTCGACTATAAAAAGTATATCGAAGTTGGTGCCCGAGGCAACTTAAGACTGCTTTTACACACAGCTTACATGGCAACTCATAAAGCTACATCAATCGATATACCATTGCGACGAATTTGATCGCGTCACTTACACTCAAAATGTTAGACCAGCAATCAAATATGTTGAAGGCGATCGCAACTCTTAACATTGATAACCGTCAAATCGATGACAATATTTCGTCCATGTACTTAAAATATAACCGCATTATCCAACACAATAATAATAATAATAATTTAGCATAAATTAAAAAAAAATAAATAATATAAAAAATAATAATAATAATAATATCAATTATATTCGTAAATTAAAAAAAAGAGCAATTTTATTTTCGTAAATACAAATTGTATTATTTTGTTAATATAATTAGTTGAAAAAGAAAATAAGAAAAATGGAGATATTTTCTGCGGGAGGAACGTTTCCGGTCACGGGATTTAATAAACATTTAATTTGCAAAAAATACACTTTTCAAATAACATTTGAACTATTCGCATTTTAATGTTGTATGAAAACTGCTTTTTACGATATATTACATTTTGTTTTTCCTCGCTTTTCTACTTCTTCTATTTCATCAATCCTATTTCTTTTGATAACTTTTCAAAATATTTCATTTCAATTTAATATTTCATTATCTATTTTTGTTGTATATATATATATATATATATAACGTATTACTCAATTCATCCTATATTGCAATGTTTTTATAATTAAATGCTGCTTAATTAAATAGCTTTTAATTAAAGCACAATTTATTTTTCATCCATAAAAAATATTTTGCATTTGAAAACATTGAATATTTAAAATGCGATTTCATTTCGTGTTTGTTTGTAAGTATGTTGTAATACGTGTAAAAAGAGATATAATAATAAAGATGTATATAGGACTTAGCTTCTTTGTTTGTTTTTTTTTCTATGTTTTGTTTCTTTGTTTTATTTTTTTTCTTTCATTTGCTTTCTTTGTTTTATTTCTTTGTTTTATTTCTTTGTTGTGATTTTGACCATAAACAACAATTTATTTTCAATAAATAAATATATTTATAATTAATTTATATCATTAACAAAAATAAATGTTAAATCAATAAATAAATTGCAATCAACATATTTCATCAATGTTGTTTCGTTTTGATTGTTTTAATTGTTTTGATTGTTTTGATTGTTTTTATTGTTTTGATTGTTATGATTGTTTTAATTTTTTTTTCTCTGTTTTGTTTTGTTTATTTCTTTTATTTCGATGCTGTGTTTGTTTTCACATAAACAATAATATATTTTCAATAAAAAAATATATTTTTTATGATTTTATTTATTGAAAATTTATTTTCAAAAATAAATTTTAAATCAACATATTTTGATAAAATTTTGTTTTGTTTTAATTGTTTTAACAGTTTTGTTTCTTTTTTTTCGCTTCTTTCTTTTGTTTCTTTATTTATTTTGTTTCTTTGTTTCTTTCATTTGCTTTCTTTCTTTAGTTTATTTGTTTTGTTTCTTTGTCTTTTTTCCTTTGTTTTGTTTCTTTGTTTTATATCTTTGTTTTGTTTTGTTTCTTTCTTTTGTTTCAGTTTGTTTCAGATTTGTTTTCATTGTATTTGAATAGAATGAATGTATAATAGAATATATAAATTAAATGGATGTTTACAAACATCGTACATTGAAAATAAAACATGAAAAACGGTTAGTGACCTTGGAATCGTAATGTCAACAATGTGTATTGTTGACATTAAAAAAAAAAGAAAAAAAACAGAACTAATAATATATAATAAAATATATACATTAGATGAATGTTTACAAACATCATAAATAATACGATAATACATGAAAGACAGTGTGTGACCTTGAATTGACAATGTGAACAATGTGTATTGTTGACATTAAAAAAAAGTAAAGAAAGTAGGACTAATGATATATATTAAAATATATAAATTAGATGGATGTTTATAAACATCAAAAGTAATAAAATTAAACATAACAAACAGTGTTTGACCTTGGATTGGTAATGTCAACAATGTGTATTGTTGACATTAAAAAAAAGAAAAAAAAACAGAACTAATAATATATAATAAAATATATACATTATATGAATGTTTACAAACATCATAAATAATACGATAATACATGAAAGACAGTGTGTGACCTTGAATTGACAATGTGAACAATGTGTATTGTTGACATTAAAAAAAAAGTAAAGAAAGTAGGACTAATAATATATAATAAAATATATAAATTAGATGGATGTTTATAAACATCAAAAGTAATAAAATTAAACATAACAGTGTTTGACCTTGGATTGGTAATGTCAACAATGTGTATTGTTGACATTACCAACAAAATATTATATTATTTAAATATTATATTAAGTAAATAAATATTATATATTTCTGTCCTTAATTAAAGTATATAATGAATTAGTTTTGTTAATATTTTTGTCAAACCAGAAATATTATCAAATATATTTGTCGCCATTTTCTACTTACTTCAATTAAAATCCACCTGATTCAGCATAGTATTTCTTTTATTTCCGCATTGTTTGTCTAATATTCTTGGATTAATATTCTTGGAATAAAAAAAAAACACACACACCTTTTTTCATCATTTGTGCTGAACAGAAATATTGTCTTTCTCAGGTTTGAATAATTTAAGATGGGGCAACATGATAAGAAGGAGAGGCACAATAGTTTAGGATTTCAGAATTAAAATCCCGGCCAAGACAGTCGCACGATAGTGTCACGCTGGAAATAGAAGAGCACGTTCAGTGTCTTAATCATGCCAAATCGGAATAATAACAGCTTAATGAAAAGACGCTCGATTGTGATCGTGTTCCTTTAGGCAATGACATTCTATCTGCGTTAGCTTTTCTGTAAGATTGCGCATCCCGAAACCGGTCTTATTTGATTTTAATTTATCCTTCGCGGGATATTCATTTTCAAAAATCAATATCAAATGCTAATAAACGATATATAATTGCATTGTAAATATAATTTGACATAAGATTGTATAATTTGATCATTTAAATACATATATTTTTGTACAACAAATAGAGTAAGACAAAAATTTGAAAAGTAAAACAAAAAAACAGTAGGTTAACTGAGGAGCGACGATACACTTGAGAACTGGTCCTTGTATATATATATATATATAAGTATACACTTTATATGACGCAAAGAAGAAATGTGTTATAAAGTGTGGACTCGGTTTTAAACTCCCGGGAATATGTCTCACATATAAAACGTAGTGAATGCATATGCACGCGACATCTATTATAAGAACAAGTCATTCGAACGTGGTTCTCGTAGCGAAAAAAGTCGATATAACGTGCGAGGGAAAGTATTAAAAAAAGTATGCATTGTAATTATTCTTGTAATTATACGTGTCAATAAAAAAATTTTAATTGGTAGCAGTTGACAGTATTTCTGGTTTGAAAAATTCCATTATTATTCTTCAATGCACGCATAATTCTGCATTAATTAAACTTGTATATAGTAGAACCAACTATATTTAAGATTGAACGAAATATATACTTTTTTGAGAAAGAATCAGTAACAGAACAAACCCATTGTTTACTTTAATCAAATACAGAAATATTTAGCGAACAAAATAAATTAATTGTTTTGAATTATTTTGTTTGTATATTTATTTTGACATATATGGACTCATATATAGACCCATATATGGACCGACATATGAACCCATATATGAACTCATACATGAACCCATATATGATTCCATATGTGGATATGGACCCACATATGGACCCACATATGGACCCATATATGAACCCATATATGGATATGGACCCATATATAGATCCATATATGGATTCATATATGGAACCATATATAAACCCATATATGGCCCCATTGATGGACCCATATATTTATGGACTCATATAAGGACTCATATATGGACTCATATATGGACTTATATATGGACCCATATATGGACTCATATATAAACCCATATTATTGTTATATATATATATTATTTTGACATATATGAAATCATATATGGACTCATATATGGACCCATATATGAACTTGAAACGAAATAAATATTTATTGTAAATTCACGTATTATATCGCGTTAGTTCAAGTAAAAAAATATAGTTGTGTCAAGTAAAATATATTTAATTTAAGTTTATAATATACTTAGAATGAAAATATGCATATATTGCATATTTAAAAATGTTCAAAATGTATGTCTTTTTTTCATTATGCTGATTGGATATTTAATTAAGCAAATGAAAGTCACTTGAGATAAGCATTTTAAGTTGGAAAAGTACGTAAATGCTTGAGGCATTAGTTGATGTTTCACTTTAAAGATGAAGAAGAAATGTATTGAGAAACCTATCGGAAAAGGCTTTCCTTTGTTAGATTACACTCAAGAAGTCGTGTTTTTGGTATTAATGCAGCATCTAATGCAATCACAGTAATGGTTCAAGCATTCGGTCGCAACAATTCATACATCTCTTGACGAAAGAACACTTTCTGATGACATCGACGCTTATTTAACTCTCACAGGATCCCATTCCACATGATTACATTTCTAACGATATTGCAAATTTCTTTCTACACAATCTGTTTACTAGGGATGGGCGATTTCATCGCGATTAGTAATAAAATCGATTATTTCGAACGGTTAATCGATTAAAAAGTATCGATTTTCTAATCCGCGATTAATCGATTATCGTATTAAGCGATTCATTTTAATCGATTAATCGATTATCGCATTAATCGATTAATCGATTATCGCATTAATCGATTAATTTTAAACGATTAATCGATTTTTATTAATCGTACAATAAAATTAATCGATTATCAACGAATCGATTATTGTTTAATAATCGCCCATCCTTACTGTTTACTCTCTAAAATTTGAATAAATGGAAATTTAATTTATTAACTCAAAATTCGAAAAAAAGATAAAATTTTGTTTTTCACCAGTTTTGTAAATTTTTTTTTTATAAAAAATTGTCTAAAAAATAAATATTTGTTATAAATTTTTTTAATAAAATGTTAATGTTGAATAATTTTAATTAATTTTCTTAGTTTTGTTAAATAAAGATATAATAATTTATAAACAATTGTATATATTTATTTTAAATATTAGAAACGCCAAAGCAAAAAATATGAATCACAAAATGTAATAAGTTATAGATTGAAATCCGCTTAACAATGTACATTAAATAATATAATGAGACTAATTTGTGTGCATTAATTGAATATTGCGCTATTTCAAATTGACGCTTATGAAAGTAAACGCTTTTGAAAATATAATATTTTTTCACGCCTTGTTAAAGTTGGTTTGTTATAATCCTTCATTTTCGAAACCGTTAACGATGAATACGGATTTTACAAAATCCACTTAACAAAAATTTGCCGTCGAAATTCAACGTCATAGATACTTTCATCGAAAAAGTTGTAATGCCATAATCCGACACAGGAAAAATTAAATTGAACATTATCTCGTAAAATCATATGATGTGAAATCCATTTTAAGTCAGTTTCGGGAAACATATACATTTACACACCAACAAATCGAAATAAACTCAATTCCAATAGATTCATTCAATTTCTTCTCTATCATAAAAAAAGGACTTAATTTTTTTACTTAATAAATTACTTCATAATGTTTTACAAATATTATATAATATGAAAAATATTAGATTGTCTTAAAAATAAATATTATAATTTTAAAAATTAAAGGTAATTGGCGCCTTTCGGCAAACAAGAAATTATATTTTAATAGAAATGTTGTAGTAAACTTATATACTTCTGGACTCAACTTGCTTACGAGAAATGAAGCGCCACCTTGCGGCAATCTTTCTAACATTAATCGTTTAAAATTAATCGATGAGTACGATAATCGATTAATCGAATAATCGTTTAAAATTAATCAATTAATACGATGATCGATTAATCGTTTAAAATTAATCGATTAATACGACAATCGATTAATCATTTAAAATTAATCGATTAATACAATTGTGGATTAATCGTTTAAAATTAATCGATTAGTACGATAATCGATTAATCGTTTAAAATTAACCGATTAATACGATGATCGATTGATCGTTTAAAATTAATCGATTATTACGATTAATCGATTAATACGATTGTCGATTAATCGTTTAAAATTAATCGATTAATACGATGATCGATTAATCGTTTAAAATTAATCGATTAATCGTTTAAAATTAATCGATTAGTACGATAATCGATTAATACGATAATCGATTATTGTCAATTTTGTAACTTTAAAATCATTAAATATATTAATTATAACAATGTTTGTCAGTAAAATGTATTATTTATTTTGAGTAATGCTGAAAAGAAAAGGGGTTGTAATCATAAAACTATTTTTTTAAATTTATTATAAATTATATGTTTTATTCATGTTTATAATTTTTATGTCTATGTTATACTTATATAATAGTAATTATAATGTTTTTTCTTAACTAATATATTTGCATTTAAATTTGAAATATAATAAACTCGTAATTTGAATCTTCGGTACAAATGTTTAATCACACAAATACCAACATGGAACCGAATTAATATGCATTAAAAATATTTATTTTTTAGTTTTCGTTATCATCGGTATTATATAATAATCGTTAAATATGTTTCATTGTAATGCAATTTTTTTATTATTTTAAGTTATTTTTCATAATAATTAAAATTTTATTTTTCAGCAAACAAGATGAATAATCATTTAAAATAATCGATTACCCGATTAATCATGGATTAAAAAATCGATACTTTTGATTAATGGTTCGAAATAATCGATTTTATTACTAATCGCGATTAAATCGCCCATCCCTAGTTTCCGAAAGGCGCCAAATATCTCAAATGTTTGAAATTATATTTAATTTTTAAAAAATCTAATATCTTTTATAATATATAATATATATAATATTTGTAACATATTTTGAAGTAATTTATTACGTGATTTATTAAGTAAATTTTACGTTATAAATTATGTAAAATTTTGGCGTCAAAAATGACGTGATTTATATCGTAAAAAATTACGTTATTTTTTACATTATTTGTCACGTAAAAAATTACGTTAATTTTTACATTATTTTTTACATGTTTAATTGCGTAAAAAATTACTTTTTTTTTTTTTTTTTTTTTTGTAAGATTTTCACATAAAAAATACATTCAATAATTGTAATTAAATTTGTCGCAATTCGAAATGATTATTCATCAATAAGTAATAGTTGCATGTTATACAGAATATTATTATAATTATTATACTCTTTCTCTCGACTGCTGTCAAAATTCCGTTTCAGTTTATGCTTCAAACTTTTAATGATGATATTGTATATTCATGAATAACAAATAGGAGTCTTTACTTTGAAGTTTGTTCCGAGGTAGAAGTGTAGTTGATTTTCGAGAAAATTGGCCATAAGCTCTACTTAATCCGGTGGTTTCATCGATCGCTTCCATAGACTTTCTATAATGCCAATGTTGTGTTAAAATATATAAAATAAATTCTATAAACAACGCGCCAAAAACTTGTCGCTAAGACCCCCAAACTTTACGCCGTGTACTTTCTTTGCCCCCAAAATCCAAATATTCTTACAAGTCGCAAATCTACAATTTGATATACATTTTTGTGATATTTTATTTTATGTTAGATGAATTTTACATATCAGCAGTGATTTAATGTTAAAGTAACGTCGGAGTCAAAGCAAATGCAAAAATATGATTTCGATTGAGTGTGAAGTTTGAACATTTGTTATACATTAAAAGTTGGCGTAAATTCCACGTGTCTTCGCCTTTCTTTTCCATTTTGTAATTTATAGATGACATAGACACACAACTTTTGATAAGTTATAAAGAATATTTCGCATTTTACTTTAAACATTAATCTGCCAGAGACATAACTTACTGTTACAATTTAAACATTTTATATTTAAAATTATTGATACAATTTCAAATGCAATATTATCGCCGCATTTCCCACAAATACATATAAAGTTTATACTTAAATATACAATCTACTCATATATGCATTTATATAATTCAAATATATATATATAATTTCCTTCCAATTACTTTATATATATAACATGTACAAAACTTGTATTTATAATTAATTGAAATATTATTTTATAATTTAAAAAATACGAAATTTGATATTCGCAGTATTATAAAAAGTGTAATACATGATAAACTTAAAAGTAATAAATATATTCGACGAACATTTGTGTATTGTATAATTTCAATTTCAACGTTTATGTACTTTTCAACTTATAATAAAATTCAAACAAGAATTACATTCAAAAAGCACTATTCAACTATCACTGCATCTTGTCGACTAGATCTGTATGTTTATACAAATGTCATAAAAATAAATATCATTCAATTGTCCTACGACATAATGAGATAACAAAAATACAATTTTACATCATAATATCATCATTTGTTGCAAAATTAATAATTAATTAAAATTATTTCAACAAATTATAATTGTCTTGTTTTGTTATTATAATAAGTTAATTGAGCAAAATCGATCACAGAAAAAGATGATTTCACAATGCATTCGATTTTTCGAACATCATTTGAATAAAAGGATCATTTCTATTTGCAATTAAACATCTTTGAACTTGGCAGTTAAAAAAATGATTATTATCATTTGTCATTGTGATTGATCATTTTTTATCTTTGCGATACGAGTTTCCATCGTAGACAAAAGTACGCAACGAAACGAGTTACGATAAGTATGATAGTTAGAGCAGTAACGTCGTTCCAAAACTGATCGCCTCTGATGTCGATTTCGTTTAAGAATTTGCTCGGATATTTGTAATGACAGTACTTGGTGTCACATGTCAAAGTTGGTCGATCTAGTCCGTAAATGGCACCAACGTATCTGCAAAAAAAATTTATTTTTCAACATTATTCAACATTTTTAACATTAATTTAATAAATAGATTAAAACTGTGGTCTCTAAATTTGAATAAGTGAAAATTTCATTTTTTGAGTGACTCATTTTTTTTATATTGGAAATGTTAAATTGAACTTTTTTATTATTAATAATTATTAATTATTAATCATTCTAGAAAAAAGTATTAATAATTATAAACAAAAATAAAAATAAAGAAAGTGCATTTTCACTTTTTCAAATTGCGAGAGTAGAATTAAAAAAAAAAGTAAAAATAAATATATGATTACCCTTCCAATCCGTATCTCAAATAACTTATATAACTGCCCCATTTCAGATATATTGGTAAATCTCGAATCGTTACGCCAAATCCAGCAAACATCATCATTGGGACTGATATAGTTGGTCCCAAAAATGTTCCATTCTGTAAAATTAAAAAATAATAATTAATAACAAATGTCAATTATATATAATCATTTATCTATTTTCGTATTTGTCACATAAAATTAGAGATGGACAAACACATTACTCAATTAAACCATATATTTAATAATTATTAAAAATAATAATAAAATCAATTGAAAAAAAATTTTTTTAATTAACCATTACTTTTGTAAAAAAAATTAAATTATAAATCGAAACTTAGCAAAAGATCATAAATAATATTATTTCATTATTCGACTCAACAGCTTGCTAAATGAAAAAAGTTTTTACTTATTTTTCAAATGTATAATATTTTTCCAATTGTTACAATTTAATATAATTAATTGGATAGTAAGTTTTGTCATAAAATGACACTCACAACTACATCGAAGATAATTCCAATGGTCAATCCAAAGCTCATTGCTACAAAACTAACGAGTAAACTAATAACAAAAAACATGCTGAACCTTGTAAGATCATGAGGCTGATCTGACATAAAGTACACAATCAATGTAAAAATCATACAACACAGCACATGTATAGGAATGTCAATAATGTTCACTGCGGTGTAAAATGCCTTCAAACTGTACCATCGATTGAAGTGTTCCTTTTGCAAAATACTCATTTCATTTGGAACTGTAACAGAGATAAACTGCAATCAAGTTCATTTCCCAATGCAATATTATTAACAAATCACATTTTATCAATCATTAATTTTTTAAGTTTGTAATCGACTTTAAATAACAAACTAAAAGATAAAAAATAATAAATAATTTTTTGTTAAATAAAAATAAAAAATAAAAATACTTATTAATAAAAATGATGATTAAGTACATACAAGTTAATATTGTCAACATCATAGTCGTCATCATATGATGTATCAAAATACCAAACAACAGATTATAGTTATCGAGAACTCTGGAACCGGCGCTACCGGCTTTTACAAAAACTGAACCCAACATCAATCCGGTTATAACGTTGACTCCTATTCGTAGATGCGTTAATGTCTAAAAATTCAAAACAAAGATGTAAAATAAGAAAATATACTTTTTTAGCTTTTAAATATTTATTTTATGATAACTGACTTATCTTTCTTTTATTATTTTTTTTATCCATATATGAGTCCATATATGGGACCATATATGAATCCATATATGGGTCGATATATGGGACCATATCCATATATGGGTTCATATATGGGTCCATATGTAGGTCTATATATGGGTCCATATATAGGTCCATATATGAGTCCATATATGGGTCCATATATGAATCCATATATAGGTCCATATATGAGTCCATATATGTGTCCATATATGGGTCCATATATCGGACCATATCCTTATCTGGACCTGTATCCATATATGGGTTCATATATGGGTCCATATATAGGTCCATATATGAGTCCATACATGGTCCATATATGGGTCCATATATGAATCCATATATGGGTCCATATATGGGACCATATCCGTATATGGACCTGTATCCATATATGGGTTCATATATGGGTCCATATATAGGTCCATATAGATAGATAACTTACTTATCTTTTTTTTTATTATTTTTTTTTTTTTTTTGGAATTTTTATTTATATACCTGGTCTCTTTTGACTTTAATGATCCCTCGTCGTAGTAAAACGGAAATCTGATGTATTTGTGACGTTGCCTGATGACCGGTGTACCCTTTTTTACAATCTTGCGGAGGATACATCGCTGAAATGAAGCAGAACATTGTTTGTTATAAAAATGAATGAAACAACACAAAGTTGCTTTTTTTTAAATGATAAATTAGACAAAAATCACCTCTTAAAGTTTTTGCGTCTTTCAAGGATCCAGGATCTGCAAACCACTGCAAACTTTTTCCATTCTGCGTGCCCAACACTAATGTGTCTATTTTATCTTCGCCATATTCACCGCAAGCCAATTCGATCACTAAAGGAACAGATATAAACATGAAATTAATATAAATGTATAATGAGAATTTATTTTGTTATTTGAGAATATATTGGAAAATATTGTATTGAATGATTTAATAAGATTGTATATTAGATTTTCAGATGTATATATATTTTTCCCCTACGGGATATTTACCATAATCGGCCGGATTGTGATAAATAGGACAAGGCAATTTCACGTTTTCCAAATAAGGTACTAAATTTGTCGTTGCGCCTTGGTATAAACATTCTCCTTTCGCTAAAATATAAGTCTGCAAAAGATAAAAGAATAAAAATTAATATCGCTCACGTAAACTTGAATGAAACAAATAATAAAAAAATAAAATAAAACATATAAAGTATAATTTTATATTCTAAAAATATAACATATTGCTGCAATTATTATACAAGTTGTATATATTTTGTTAATTTTATATATTATTTCTTTTATTTATTATACGTAATTAATTTTATTATATATAATCAATTATATATAATTATTATATATAATATACAATTATATAATTAATACATTATACATAAATTATTTTTTATAATTTATGATAATATATATATAATAATATATATAAATAATAATAAATATAATAAATTTATAATAGAAAATTATTAATAATTGAATTCAATTACATGGGTTTTTTGATTTTTCATTAAACATTTTTTATAAGAATTTTTTACAATAATATTTTACATTCAGTAATTATAATTAATAGGAAGAATATTAATTGCATTTCAAGTATTACAGAATGTTGTAAAAGTGATACTTGAATATGAATGAAACTGACTAATTTCATATGTATTATATACCTGATCAAACAATTGAAACAGAGAAGCACTTGGCTGATGTATAGTACAAATGATTGTTCGACCCTGTCTCGCTAGCACTTGCAACAATTTGACCACTTGCATACAAGATGAGCTGTCCAATCCCCTGCAAAAAAATCAAATATGTTATTTTGACTTATATCTGCCATTGTACCTTTATATATAAACGTTTATATATAATCTCATATCATGAAGCTTATATATAATCTCTAAATTTGAAAATGTGGAAATTCACTTTTTCCACATTTCAAAATTTAGAAAAATAAAATAATAGAAAACAATTTTTTGTCTTTTTTAATTAATAATTCATAAATAATTAAAATTAAGAAAGAAAATTAAATGAATTAATTAATTTAAAAATTTTCAAGTTCAAAAAAACGAGTTACTCAAAAAATGAAAAAAGGGAAATTTTGACTTACTCAAATGTAGAGATAGTAGAACACATAAACGAGCAGTTGAAATAAAAAATTGTTTTGCACAACTTACGTGGTTGGCTCA
>JABFPJ010003539.1:0-15875 GCA_022817425.1 Gryon sp. ZL-2020 | reverse complement strand
CACGTTTGAATTCTGAATTTCTGAAGTTTTGGGTTTAAAATATGCATTTTCTGTCTACTGTACATTCTTTTCGGCTAAATAGAGAGTTTCTTACATTACAGTTAAGCTGACAGAACCGAAATTGTACTTAGAAATAATTTTGATTTTTTGATATTTTTCGAAAAACTGATTAGTAGTCAGTTGAACCCACACGATCGAAAATATATCCCATAATATACCCAATGGATATATCTTTTATAGGCAAGATATATCTTTTATATCTTCGATATATCTTCGGATATATCTCAAGGATATATTTTGGAAAGTTATATCTTTTATATATCCAGAAATGTATCTAAAATATAAAATATATATATCTAAATTTATAATTCAAAGTTATATTTTAAAATATAACCCAATATATAACCAATAATATATCCAGGTTATAATCAAGTTTATAACTTTCGTATATATTGTTTAGAATATATCCGTATTATAAACGAAAATATATCCAGGTTATAACCCAGTTTATAACTCGTGAATATATTATTGAACATATATTTAAATTATAGCTGAAAATATATCGAAATTATAACCAAGCTTATAATTTGCAGATATATTTTTGAATATATATTTAAGATATATCTAAAAGTATATCCAAGTTATAACATGGTTTATAATTTCTGGATATATTATTGAACGTATATTCAAGATATATCGGAAATTATATTGAAGTTATAACCGAATTTATATTTTGTGGATATATTTTTGAACATATATCCGAGATATGTTTAAAAATATATCAAAGTTATAACCCAGTTTATAATTCGTGAATATATTATTGAACATATATTTAAATTATAGCCGAAAATATATCGAAATTATAACCAAGCTTATAATTTGCAGATATATTTTTGAATATATATTTAAGATATATCTAAAAGTATATCCAAGTTATAACATGGTTTATAATTTCTGGATATATTATTGAACGTATATTCAAGATATATCGGAAATTATATTGAAGTTATAACCGAATTTATAATTTGTGGATATATTTTTGAACATATATCCGAGATATGTCTAAAAATATATCAAAGTTATAACCCAGTTTATAACTCGTGAATATAATATTAAACATATAATCAAGATATATTTCAAAATATATCCCAGATATAACTAATTTTATAGCTTGTTGATATATTAGTGAATATATATTCCAGATATATATTAAAATATATCCGAAATATATATTGAATTATAGTATAGGAATATATTTTTTAACATATATCCAAATTGTTTTTAATCTTGATCGAGGTTAAATTTCCTGTCAGTTTCGAGTGATAATCGACTGATTCTTGTAACACATTATATTTATCTAAATTTATATTAAATAATATTGTTTATTAAAAATAAAAAAATTAGACAAAGCGCGCGCAGCGCGCAGAAATATCTAGTAACATAAATTTTAGGACTTAAAATTAATAACTTATATTTATAATTGTAAATTATAAAACAAATAATTAAAATTATTTAAGTAATGTATAAACATTTATTATATCATCAGACAATTTAGCTATTTGAAATAGAAAAAACAATCGGAGAAATGAAGAAACAGAAAAAACAATTCATTCTTTTTGTTGATGCGTCACAAGAAAAAATTTTATAAATGTGTACAAAGCAATACTTGTAAATTTTTTAATATTTGTCATTCATATCTATCATACATAAGTTTACCTGATTGTGACGGACGAAAAAACCGGCTGAAGAAAGATGGCATTATTAGAAATTACATTGTCTATCTCTCTTTGGCCGGTTTTTACGTCACAAACTATTTATTTTGATCCGTCAGATACGGGTCAGGTATGAATATTGTACTTTTCTTGAAGTCGTTCATTCACAGATATTTTTCTCGATCTTTTCACTCCTAGGAGGAAATCGAAGTGATTTTTTTTCTTCCCACATAACGAAAAATAAAGTTCATACCATGCACGCACAAAAAAAATATGGCAAGCGTAACGTATACGCTTATAACGTATTTATAATAGGAAGTATTATAATATATTTTTTATTATTATAATATATTATAAATTTATAATACGAAGTATTATAAATACGAAGTATTATAAATACGTCATATTTATAATACTTCCTATCAAATGAAATAATTCGACGAAATTTCAATTTTAATTCTTTTATATAAGGAATTATAAGATTTGAAACATAACAATGAAACTTTAAGAAAATAAACTTTTATATTAAAGAAAACTACTAAATTTATCAGCAATATAAATTGTATAAAAAATGTCGCGATTAATTTTAAAATACAATTTCACCAAGAAATATAACTGAATTCTTGTAAATATGTTGAAATAAAAATTGTTCACTTTGCACATATGTATACACATTAATACATATATTAGTTCAACTGCGAGTTAAATACACCAACTTATGTAAAAAAAATTCAGATGAAAAATTTAAAATAAAGTATTATTCTAATCAATCGTATTTTTTATATCACAAGAACTTGTTACATGAAATTTCAGTTTTTTTTCAAGATTTTTCCAACCTTTCTAACGAACAAGTTTCATTCTACATATCTTTTGTATGCATTTGATGATATACGTTTTTCAAACCATTTTGAATGATTTCAATACCCTTTTTCATTTATTTTTTCTTGTACACATTAAATATAAAAATAATATTTATTCCAAACAGAAAAATCTTTCAAGTCGTTTTTATTACATTTGTGTTATCTCAATATATAACATTAACATTTATAATTAAAAACTTAATAATGATTAACAAAAATTGAATTATTTATACACGAAATTTGAAAGTGATTTTTAATACAGTTATAAAAAATAAATAACTATTTATTATAATTAAGTAATAATAATCAAATGAACCTTGACAAAGTGATTAAATTGTATTGATATTTAAAAGTAAAATTACATTAAAAAACATTCGTTTAATGCAACACTGACTTAGTAAACTAAAAAATAAATTCAGTAAATATCATTTATATTTAGAAAACATATCTACCAAAAAAACTATAAAAAGATTGTTTTTATTATTTACGAACTAAAGATATGTCTTGAAATCTTTAGTTCGAAAGAAACATTTTTATTCTGAAGTGTCGATTGAGAAAAAATCTTCGGAAATTCGGACGGAAAAGTGAAAGCTATATTTATTGTTCACCAGTTTTCCTGTTTTAAATGAGACAGCTATATATCGCCGTCGCTATCCACAGCTCCAAAAAACTGCACCCTGTCGTTACCTTTTTTTATGACTTGTCTCTTTGAAGTAAGTTTTTATGACTTTGGTTTGACTTCCAATTTTTAATATTTTTTAGATATTTTTTAACAAATCTAATTTGTTTATTCAAATCATAGTCATGTACACATTTTTGATGAACTCGATAAAAAAGTTATTAACCTTAAACGTTAATATCTAATTAATGTGATGTAATAAAAAAAACTAAAACAAGGGTCTTTTTCTGCGTAAAATTCTCTATACGGAGAACTAAGTTGCATTATTGCCAGAAAATCACTGTTGCACAGTGTAATTAGATAAAAATAAAGTTGATTTTTTTATATTTATTGAAAAAATGGATGCAATTTAGGAAAAGTGAAAATAAATTCAAAAAACTGAGAAATATTAATAACTTTTTATTTAATAGCAAATTATATATTTTGTTTAAAACTATGTATTGTATTACAAAAGAAGTTCACATTTATTTAGATTTAAACATATAACGTGTGCATTTTCTCCAAATGGTACAACAATCACTTTTTCTTTAATATTTTTCGCCCGAATGACAGCGAGATGTTCATACTTTTTTCCTACAGTATACATATAGGTTAGTTTTTTTCCTATAAGAAAGCAATTTTTAATTTCAGAAAAATAATTGCCAATGGCATAACAATATTGAATGTTTTCATGCACAATTACAATGAATGTTTGAATTTCAAATATTTCTCCATCATCTAAGAACACGGTAAAATTATTACGCTTTTTGACCTTTGTATAATTGGCAGAATAGATTAATTCTTTGCCAACCATGACTTTGTTATAATAAGTAGCACTATAATCAGGCGGTAATTGAATATTAATGCGTTGAAATGCTATAAAGTGATGCCTTGCCAATGGCTTTACAGTTGCAGAACCAGTAGTTTTGATTTCATCGATAGAAGCAATGTTGGTTGTATTTTCCGGTTTAGTGCAGTACAACATTTCTCTTATAAATAGATTTTCTTTTTCAGAAAATTTATTTTCTAAGAAATAGTACAGATAATAAAGCACTGACTTCAAACGAAATGAATTGCAAATTTGAAGTGCAACTTGTTGTGAACTGTGAATGAAATGAAGAATTTCTTGGTTATAATTTTCGAATATAAATGCACTATGGGTCCAGAGAGGGCCCCACTTAAGAACACTTCGGGGTAAATGATTTAAAAGATGAACATTGAAAGAAACATATGATGGATCATACAATTCTGGAATTTCTTTCACAAATTGTAAAAAACAATTTTCTGCATAACATATTTCGCTTTTGAAGATACTTGTTTTAAGTAGAATCGATATACCGTCGACAAGTAAAGACCAATGTTGTATATTTTTTGCAGGCATATTAGTTTGCTTTAAAATTGGAAGACTATAATACAGCAACCAAGCTACCCATTCATGAGCTTTCCAGTGCGTTCTATCAGACATTGGTCGAGGAGTTCGAGAAATTTCTGAAGTTGGCTTGCAAGTTATTAAAAGGGCATCCACAAGATGCAATTCCGAAGCGAAGTATGTAATAAACCACATATTTGCAAATTGTCGACATACACCTAATGCAACACAGTGCATCCAATCAGGAGGCAAGTTTTCTATGATGTCAAATTTCGGAATGTCACATAAAATTGACTTCCATTTAACACCTTTATTTTTGATATCATCAGAATTCAGTATTTGAAGTACTTCTTCGTGACTCCGAAGACCCTCACCGAACGGATTATTAGAATCATCTATGGGATAAATTCTACAATATCCATTTCCTTTTGGCACTCGCAGCCCTGGATTTTTACAAAGGCCACAGCCGTATTTGCCATTGTATTGTTTTGTACCTCTAACGTCACACCTAGCTTTCGAATCGCACACTCCTGCTAATACAATGCATTTCTTGACATAAACACAGTTATTATATGTATATGTGAATCCATCATAATATAACTTTTTTGCTTCCTTAACGAATGGAACGAAATAAGAATTCACGTTTGGTTTTTCTTTACCAAACCATATGCCACATACTAAAATATGATTTTTACGTTTTTCGGGAATTAAGTCATTAATAGTACAAAGTAAGGGATGTACTGAAAACGTTGAACTTTTAAAAATAGGAACACCGTCAAAATTAAAATTGACACTTATAAAATCCTTAGCCCCGCTACTTTTATATCCCTCTCCATCATAAATATCTTCTATTGCATATTTTGACACCTTTTCGCGTCTTTTTGTGTGCAAAATGGAATCGCCATATTTGGCGAACAACATTTGCAATTGCGATATTAAAGATATGTATAAAAAAAAATTACCTGATTCCATGTTAGATCTTACATTAATTTCTTTTTCGCATTGCTCACAAACTAATACGCTGTTTGCATCAATTTCGCTTTTTAAATGTGAACCAGCATATTTATTACATTTATCGCATATTTGATGAACAGTTACACTCGATCCAAAGGCGTCAATTATTTTATGGAAAGAGTATTTCGACAAATTGATGTCGTTTGTTTCAGAATTTGTCTTAAGATTTATTAATTTACAAATATTCTTTCCTTCGGTGAAGGATAGATTATGATTTATTCTTAAGGCATTAAGTAAAATAAAATCTTTAAGCTGTTCCGTTGAAAATCCTTGAAAAGAAAAATTATCATTGCTGCAGTTCGGAATAGATTTAGAAACATCAGTCTCAAATTGATTAAGTTCTTTCACATCATTATTATCAATTGTTGTATTGTCGTTATTTTCAAACATGTTATTATCATGTCCTGTATTACAATCCATTGGTTCACTCTCTGAATTAATCTGAAAAATTAATATTATTATCAGCAAATATAACACAAAATGTAATTATACTGGAACTACAATGAAAATATGCAAATTAAACTAAATCGATAATAATCAATTAATCGATTCGAGAAATCGATTTAAATATTATACACGGAATGAAAAGCTGAGTTATTTTAACATGATATGTGTTTTTGTTATTATAAGACAATTTTTTCATGTAAATAAAAGATGTATTCACCTGTTTTTGAGGTGACTGAAATTTACAAAATTTTAACCTGAAAAAGTAGTTAAAGTATGTTGCAATCTTGGTTAAAATAAGATATGAGTCATAATAATTTACTAAGGCAAACAGGATAGTTTTCTGTGACGATCATGTAAATATGCGTTGTGATGCGTTGTGTCAATTTGCGCATGCACTACAGAGGAATATTTTATAAATACACGCACTTTATAAATACAATTACGCATTTTATAAATACAATTATTGATTATAAAATTGTTAAAATTATAAGCAAAACTACTTGTGTAGATTTTTTTTCGAAAATTTGTATTGTGACTAAGTCACACAAATTTTATGTGGTTTTTGCGATTAAAAATTTCAAATTTACATTTCATAATTAAATTTCATATAAAAAAAATCAAAGATGCATGACACAAGTAAATTCGAAACTAAATTTACAGCATGGTAAAATTGTAATTCACTTGTAATGAACAAAATGAGCAATTTTAATCAATAATTTCAATAGTGACTAAGACACAATATTGTAAATGTTTATTTCATTCTTATATTTAATGAAAATTAACATTGCTACAATTTCTTTAATAGTACAAAAATTTGACATTTAAATTATTCCAAATTATTCCACATAAAATTTGTGTGACTTAGTCACAATACAAATTTTGGAAAAAAAATCTACACAAGTAGTTTTGCTTATAATTTTACGTTTTAAAATATGTAGGAACAGATGTAATTTATAACAATTGTAAGTACAAACATACATTGTTGCGCCTCCATCACTTCTACAATTTTATAAATTATATCTTTTATTTCTTTTAATAAAAGATATAATTTATAAAATTTGAAATTATTTTTTCGTATAAATGTAGTTTCAGTTTTATTCTTAACAACTTTTTAATTATTAATTTTTAGGTAGTATTAAAAAGTAAGATTAAAATAATTATATGTACGAAAGTTATAACTGTGTCTGAAACACAATAATGATCAATTTTGTAATAATAATGATTTTATATTTTAATTTGAATATCAATATCTATTTAATTAATTGAGAAATAGATAAGTAATCACAAACTCAATTCACGGAAATAAAAACGCAATTTTAGTTTTAGTTGTGAAGAAATTTAAACTGTCTACGATTATTGATAAAAAATTACAAGAGTTACTGAGACACAAAAATACGTATTTTTACGTTAAACTATTTTAATTTTCAATTTCAACCCCTTAATAGTGAAAAAATTAAACATTTTAGTTGTTTTCATTTTGAATACTTCAATTGTGACTGAGACACAACTAAAGTGAATTTCTATACATATTATTATTATTATTTTTATTATTATTATTATTATTGTAAATTTTATTTTTCAATTCATATTTGTTATTATGGAATAAACAATATTCATATTTCAAATAACTAATCACAAATTCATGTTTTAATATGTCAAATGAAAAGATACATTTCGGAACATATGTTCATGAAAAAAAAGTGTAGTTCACATAATTATTAGTAAAATATCATATTATATTAGCAAGCCATTGTTTCGTATTATTTTATCTTGTGTATCCACCATAAAGTAACTCAGTTTTTCGTTCCGTGTATCATTTATGTATGTATAACTACACGATCGAAAACATATTTTCAAAATATATATAAAATATATTTTAAAAAAATATATTTGCGGCAAGAAATTGTATATTTCAAATATATTTTAAGAAATACACTTTCATTCATGTGGGTAAGTATGTGTGCAATAGTGTATTTGTAGTTATCTTCATCAAAATTTTGTTTACCTGTGGTAATGTGGAAATAGGATTATCAATATCAAATGTTTCATCTTTTTCATTATCCTTCAATACTTCTTTTTTATTGGTTCTGAAATAATAATAAATTGAAAGTTATTTAACTGGCTTATTGATGTTTTAATGATATTAACACGAATGTTGATCCGTTGGGAATATGGATCAAAAAAATTATATGCGGAAATAAAAAATTAATATTGTCATCTTGCATGGGTTGTACAAAGATTTTTTGGTTAAATTGAGGTTTGGTTAAATCAAGGTGCATTTTAAAAGTATAAAAAAAAAAGCAGAGAACTAATGGTGAATCAATTAGTGGAAATGAGACGTAATAAATTTGACGGAAGAACAGTATTTCTAATTGCGATTCTTGCGAGCCTTAGTCAGCTATCCCTTCCATAGGCTCAGCTCGCCAGCCGTTCCCGCTTATAGCGTTCAAAAAGAACGTGATAAGTCGAAGAGACCGATACTCGCTAGTGTCAAACTGCGATTTGGGCATAACTCCGCCCCTTTGTGGTCGGTGTGTACGACTATAGATGCGTGCGTAACTTATCTTTATTTCCTAGCGTTCATTTCAGCATTTTAAAAATATTAAAAATAAGAAAATTTTTAATATTTTTAATAGCATTTTTAATAGCTATTAACATAATATAGAACATAAGTGAATTTATTAAAAGCAATTTAATGTTATCGATCAACGCATTGTCATACTTACGAATATACTTCTAATTTGTTCTGTCGCCATCGACGTCGAGTTCTTTCGGGAATTGATGCCTTACTTCCGTGTGCAAGGTGCAGCAGGCGATATTTACATTTTTTCCTGGTCGACTCCATTTATTTAATGTTCTTGAGTTGTCTTGTTTCGACCTATTTTGTCTTAACTAAGATTCACATTGAAATTCCATTTGTCACATCGAAAGTTTCCTGTACAACTGACCAGAATCATGATATGTACATATCGTTAAATGATAATCTCTTGAGTACATAGAATGTCTTCTAATTGTTAAAAATGAAATAACGATCGTCGATATTAGATGATTCAATTTTAATCATATGAAAAATGAAATATACATAATCGTTTTATTAATTTTATCATTGTGATTTTACGGAGTATAAATATTCTCTTGCCAACAAAGAAAAAAAATTGGGAATCCCCTGAAAATTTGTTTTATGAATAAGATTACAAAATATTTATTATGGGGAATATATTTAGATTATATTGCAGGATATATCCCATTTAAACCTGAAATGTTTATTCGTTTTTACAAAATATTTATTTTAATATCTTTTCTTGAGTATAATCCTTAAACTACTCTATTGTCATGTAATCCAATTATCATTATACCTTTCTTCTAGTTTTAACAATAAGATAAGATAAAAACTTTCAATTAGAAGGTCTTGTGCTTACTTGTTAAAACATATATATTTGGGAATTATTGTCGAAAAATCATTCAGTCGAAGTTGCTACTAGTGAGTAACATCATTCTTTCTTGCCTTCTTGCGTATTCTCTCGGGAACATATTTAAAAATCAATATGCATAAGTATGCGTTAGTGAAGTGGGTGAGTGGAGAAGATAAGAACAAGTATACTTCGAACGTCCCCGTGTCATGGATAAAGGGTTTTGATATAAACGAATTTCTTCGAAGTCAAGCGGACGGGCCAAGCGAAGATGCGGATTCCGAATCGTATGTAATTGAATGGCATCAAACTAAAACAGAGCCAAAAGGTGGATGGCCGTGCTTCGATGGCATCGTTATTAGTACATCAAGTATGATCAAATTTTAATTGCATAAAATATTCGAATATTTGTTTAGATTTCTCTAATGTTATTAGAAATTAGATTGTTGAATAATTTATATATTTTTTTCACACGTACGGTAAAAACGACTACTTTTTTACATTTTATCTTTACTAATTTTCTTTTTACTTTTTCTTTATTTTCTCCGTTTTTTTTCTTTTCTCTTTTTTTACTTTAGTTTTTCTTTCACTCACAGCACAGTCTATTTAATTTAAATGGAATAGTTTTATCTGAAAGAAGTTTTCTATTCAAAATATGGACATATTTTTGTTCTTTGTATTTTCAAAATAAAACTCATTTCTATTTATTATAAATAGATTTCCATCTCAAAACAAAAACTAAATTATTTTTCATTTAAGAAACAACAAACTAAATCATTCAAATTTTATGTTAAAACGATTTATTTTTCTTCTAAATCAATTTCTGATTAATATTAAGAGAATATAAGTAAAACTACAGTATTTTTAAAATAAATACATTTGTGCTGTGAGTGTTTCATTCATTTTTTTCTGTTTTCTTTACTTTTTACCATAAGTAATATGAATTTTTTTGTTCAGATTCTGTAAAATATTTAGAGAAATTGATGGCGAACTTCAATGGACAAGAATCTGGAAAATTAAAACGAACTTCTATTGGTATGTTGGAGTCATGTACAAAACAATGCAGTACTCAGAATACGTCCATCAAGGTACTTTGATCATTTATAAGTTTCCTAAAATGAAAAAATTCAATCAGATTTGTGGGATTTGTTGATAGTTCTAATTTTTGAAATTTGTTAATATTCGTAAAATTTTGACAGTTCACAAATAATTACATTAATTGTTTTTATGATTATTTTAAGGAAAATGCACATAACTGTTTTTGTAATTATACGAAAAATGATAGTTTTAAGATTTTTTAAATAAAAACAGGCGTGCGAAGCGCGCAGGATATTTTAGTTTTAGTATAAAAATTAAAATCATTATATTAAACAAATAAATGAGTATTGTAACTATTTTTACAGAATGTTACCGTTGCAACGCAGACAAATGAAGAATATATTACCGATATTACGGATATAAAGTCAGGTAGTAAACATCAATCAATCATTATTAAAGTTTTAATTGTTCAATAAGTAAATATTAGAAGATTGTATGAATTATATTTTATTCTTTATTACATTTTAGGTATGTTGAGATTAGAACAAATGTTGACAGAAGTACTGCAGTCAGTACAAGCAGTAAGGGAATCAAATTCAACTGTTGTTAGTAACAAGGAAACCAACGGAAATGGAATGGTAAATTTAAATATACATTTTTTTAATTTTCGTTTAAGAATTTAAAAAGTAAAAATTACTCAATTTTATTCTGTGCAGGTAGAAATATATCCACACAGTAACGTTATGGTTACAGAAGAACAGTGGGATTATATCAAAGTAAAGTCCACTTGCACTGCCATGGCAAACGCGCTCATTGTCGCGATATTTCCGTTACCAATATTACTAAAAAGCAATCTAAAAGGAGGTTGTTCAAAAGTTAAAAAAACCGAGGACAATAACACAAAATTCGAGGCATTAGATTCTGCAAAAATGGATGCAATATACAGTTAGTATAAGATTATCTTTCCTTATTAGTAAATATAGAATTTATATTCAATGAATATATCATAATCAACAATAATTTATTTTCAGACTGCATAAGAAAGAGACATGAAAAGACTTTTGACAAAGCAAAAATAGGATCGTCAATAAATAATAAATTGAATAAGTTACGAGCAGCACATAAACAAGAGTCGTCGGATTCAGACAACACAAAATCATTGGAATCAAATAATTAGATGATCAATATAAGTTGCCCTTGCATTAAAGAAATCATAAATTATGTACATCATACGTACATTTTTACGTGTCATTTTTTCAGAATAGAATCGTCTTGAATTTCATTTTCACATTTCTGTTGAGAATTTGTTTGAGAAAGATATAAATAATTTTTTAATTGACAAGTATGATCTTTATTATATATTAGTTAAGTTAGATAATCATATAAAAAAATCGATGTAAAATACTGTTCTGTATTATATATATCCAATTATATGAGTTATGGTTGATTTAAATAAAAATAATACTCAAATTGTGTATTCTTTATCGACTTCCTTTTATTCTTAATTTTCTTATTTTTACATTTATCAATAAATACGTTGCATAACTTAACTTACTTTTAAGTACAATATATAAAATTTTAGTATAATTTTAACATTACTTTAAAAAGTCATATTTGACAATATTTAACAAAATAATATTTTATTAATTTTTTAAATAATAATTCTAATTTTTATCCATATTATAAAATTTGTAATGGATTTAACTTATCCTTGTTGAAATCATACGTTGAATTATTTCATATTCATATATCACAGTCCTAGAAAAATAAGAAATCAGTATTATTATCATTCTTATCATTATTATAATTACAGTCTTAGTATTAAAAGTTTGTATAGACTAGATTAATTCACAATTTAAAAACAATATAAATATTTTAAATTCACAATTTAAAAACAATATAAATTTCTATAAAATTTCATTATAGAAAAATAAATTAATTTAAAAAATTAGAAAATTATATAAATAGTAGAAAAAATTAGGAAAAAGATTCATTGAAATGCGACAGAAAAGTCTCACAAAAACTGTGTAAAATATTTATGTATATATATAAAATTTGTGACGTTAAAATTTCAAATGTAAAGAAAGTTAAACTTACAGTTAATTTGAATTGCACATCAGTTATCCACGCGATCTCCACATTGTGACTATGTAAAGTCTGTTTATCGCAATCCTGTAAAATTATATAATTATATTTTATAATATCGATTTTAAATTATATTTGAATTATATAATATTTTATTTTATATTCATTTCCTTTATTTATATTTATCAGTAATATATATATTACTTTTTTTACTTACGTTTTGGCTTTTTCTTATTACTAATGACGTAAATACTTTTGATTTCGTCAGAAAATTCGGGCCAATCTTGCAAAATTCGCACAAGTAGATGAATATCGATTTGCACCGGGCTATTAACCGGATTAAGGACCGCATCACGAATAGATCTAAGGATCCAGTTTTTTTTGCTCCTAGTCAACATTGTCGAGTCTAAATTTTTTTTAAAAAGTATATACATTAATGTTAGATAATAATTAATTAAAAGTAGATTAAGAAAATTGATATAATAATAAAATCAACAACAATATATAATATTTTAGCTAAAACAAGCTGACCTCGTGCGCGCAGAAACCTTGCAACTTTACTGTGACCAACGGTATTTGGTCAACTATATATTCGTTATAGATAAAATAAACTGTCAAATCAAAATAAAAGTGAACTCAATGACAAAACATAAGTTTGTCATTAAATAGTCATGTCATACAATATAGAAATTTTAGTTCTGCTCTAGTAAAAATGCAAGAGTTATAAAATTTTATGTATAACATGTTAATTTAACTACATATTTGTTGTATAATACGTAATTATTTATTTCTAATAAAAAAAACGCATTCATGTAGACTGAATTGTCCGTCTTTTATTATTAAATATATATATATATGTTAATACATCAAAGATTAATTTATAAAATGTATTAAATAAATGTTTTTTTAATTAATTGTTTTTTGTTTTATTTTTATTTATTAATTAATTTATTTAATTTTTTTAATTAAAAAAATAAATTAATTAATTAATTTATTTGAATAAATAAAAAAAATAAATAAATAAAACAAAACTTTTATTAATGTAAATTTACATAAAATATATTTTTAATAAAAAAAAAATTCTCCACTGAGAATCAAAACTGTGACTCCACGGTGAAAGCGCAGATTCATGCCACTAGACTACAGTCTCACATAATCTGAGTCGCACCTAAACCAAGCAGAGCCGTGTCAAGTCAAGATAAGCATTAATGCTGTCTCTTTCGTTATATATTCTCTAATAATATACGATATCATAGGGATATCTCATTTAAGTATTGTGATCAACTATAGAAATCGGATTCACAAATTTAATACAATTTTAAATTATTTCAGGATTAATTAGTAATTAATTAGCATTAATTAGTAATTTTTTAATTAATCTTAATAAACTAATACATTAACATTACATTAACAAACATTAACATTAACATTTAAACATTAAAACATTAACAATTAATTAATCTTTAATTAATTGATTAATTAAAGATAATAATTAATATATGTCTTAAAATAATTTTAAATATATGTCTATATTTACAAGAAATATATGTTCAACTCATTAAAATGATAAGTAGGTCATGCAAAGGGCTAGTTAAAAATAGTTCCTGAAGCATGGGAAAAATAGGTATGTCTCCCATCGAGTAAGTAAAAACCAGTATTTGTTTGAGGAACTGCTTTTCTTCATTCTTTTGTGTCCCAAATTGGAAAACTTTCTCATTTTTTACTTCTCTTTAGTACTGTGTCAGTCATCAATGAACTGAGAACAGTAACGGTCGAGCTGAAGATCACTGCATGTTACAGTGCATAAAAATTTATCGTCATTTGGTGGAAAAATAATTCAAATTTTACGTGTTTTTTATTTTAGAATAAACATTTATATGTAGGTTTGCATTACAGCGACATTCTATATTTTAAGATTTAATTAATACTTGCAATTTAGAGAAAGAATTAAATTAAATCTTAAAATAAACCTTGATTCTTTACACGGAGAGAAATATATTTAAAAATTTACTATTTAAAATCGCAAAATAGTAAATTTTTGCGATTTAAAATATAAAATATTTTAAATATAAAAATAACTATGTAACATAGTAAAATTTGGGATCTTAATTTAAAATTTTGAAATGTATATCGTTATTTTTATATTTAAAAACCGAAGAACTCAATAAAGACGAAAGCATAGATCTATTTTGCGATTTTACATAGTAAATTTTTAAATTTATTTCTCTCCGTGTAGCGTTAACAAATTTAATACATGATATTTTCAATACATGTTACCTTATGCATTTTCAGGGTATGTAATTTTTTCACAAATTTTATATTTGTGTATGTTTGTATATCTTTATGTTTTTCAGCAAATTACTTCACAGCAGAAAAATTTAACAACATGAAAATAATAATTTTCAAAAAATTACCTAGAAATGTCGTAAATAAATAATAATTTTGCAGTTTCTGTACCTTAGATTATATATAAAATATATTTTTAGCATATATACAAGTTATATTCTCAGTATGCATTCTAGATATACTCTGAATATATTCATTGAATATATTTTGAGGTATAATTTAAATATAGTAACTATATAACCCAGAATATATATTAAATTATATTAAAATAAATTTAAAATATATTTATTTAAAAATATAAATATATATATTTAAAATTAAAATATATTTTTGGATATATGTTGGATATATATTTGATATATTCGAAAATATATGCGATAATATATGTTAAATTATATCCCGGATACATTTATACGATATATTTTAGATATATCTAACGAAATATATGCAAGATATATTTTAGAATATATTTTGAAATATAACCCAAAGTATATCCAGTTTATATCCAGGATATACTTAAAACGGCCATAAGTTGTATATCCGGGATATATTTGGGGTATAACTTGAATATATTTTTTGGATATATTTTCGGGTATATTTTCGTCCGTGTGGGAATATTATAGTCAGATATCTTCGAAAACAAGTAGAATTGTGTTAAATATCATTCATTTCTGAATAATAATGCAAAAAACACAAGAACGAACATTTGTCACCATTTTTTAACTTTTCTCAAAGTGATCACAAAATAAGCCTAAAATCGCTCTAAAACGCTTATTTAAGGAGATATAGCCAATTAAAGATTTATACACAAATTTCATGTTTGATGTCTGAATTTCTGAAGTTTTGGGTTTAAAATATGCATTTTCCGTCTAGTGTACATCCTTTTCGGCTAAATAGAGGGTTTCTTACATTACAGTTACGCTGAAAGAACCGAAA
>JABFPJ010003538.1:0-15880 GCA_022817425.1 Gryon sp. ZL-2020 | reverse complement strand
TAGAGACAGATCCTTGTTGCAGTTGTTGAGGAAATTTCATGGGCGCACATGTCTCATTCTTCTTTATATACACTTGACCACTCCTCATCCAGCAGAATTGGAAATTATTATCTCGTACAAACTTCTTAAATTTTAAGCAACCATTGTTTAGAATCTAAGCAACCAGTGCTTAGAACTAAGCAACAGTAGCCGTACAGTGACAATAGAATGTGTACCCTTAATTTTAAGTTATTGTTACTGTTTACTTGTCTCCGTGCTGCCAATAAAAACATTCAATTACGAAAATACGTAAAATTGACGTATCGGTAGTTCTAGGTAAACAATTAATTTATTGCAAAAATAATTATTCGGTTGAAAAATAAAATATACTATCTTAAAGTACATAAAAAATGATGAAAAGTCACCAAGCGAGAAATTCGTTGACCACATTTTAACGAAATGACAGCCTATCGAATCTCATAATACGTCAAATTGACGTCGTCGGTAGTTCTAGTGTTAATATGCATGGAAAAATTCAGTTAAAATGAATATTTTATCATATGTTATTTTAATTTGTTTATTTTGTTGCTAAGGTATTTGTGTTAAAACAAGGTCTGTCATTTGAACTGAATTGTATAAATGGAATAAATTTTTTATATATTTTCTAAAATATGTTTATATATGGTCCATATATAGTATAGTACAAGGTTTGCCCGGGCGAACACGGGCCTCCGGCTAGTTGAATATATATTTTGAATACGTAAAACAGCAAGAAATTGTATATTTCAAATATATTTTGAAAAATATATTTTTGTCCATGTATACAGAATTTATATCGTTGGCTTGCTCTTTGATGAAAAATTAAGAAGAACTTAATTTTTCATCAAAATTAAACGTTCTGTTTTTCAGAATGTAGATAAAATCGTGAACTTTAAATTGCTTTTTTTATTTGATTTTCATGTTTCCCCATTAAGAAAAATTGAGTAAACCAAAACTATTGCAAGAGTTTTTTAATAAAAAAACTTTGCAATATTATATTATTTGTTAAATTGAAGACATTTTTTAATATAAATTTCGCATTGTTATATTACTTGTTATATTGCAACATTTTCTTAATAAAAATTTTGCAAACAGTTTTTTGGATTAACATTGAAAAGAATTTTACTTACTACAGATTGGAAAAGCATGTAATTTTGAAAAAAATATTTAAAAAACGTCCAAATTCAATGGAAATTGAGAAATATATACGCGTTCGAAAAACACGCATTTTTACATTGAAATTAATGTAAAATTGATCATTTCCATCCAATTAAGTTGTTTACCTTCATTTTGAAAAAAGAACCTTCAATTGAGATGGAGGAAATTGACAAAGTTAATACGGTTTAAAAATGGTCAATTTTTATATCCCGTATTTTGTTGTGCTTAGTGTATATGTTTAGATTATCAATCTATAAATGTTTAGTTTATATTTATTGAATTATTTAACTGAACAATAAAGTGTTCAATATTTAATAGTTAGTTCAATATTTATTAATTAGTTAAATTATTGTTCAATTATTAAATTGAACAATAATTTTAGTAAATTGTATAAACTCGGATAAATTTATAATTATTATTGCTAAATTAATATAATTTATAATATCTTTATGAATCCATCCATTTATCGATCTATCCATCCATCCGCATTCCATATTAAAAAGTTGGTGAGCGTATAAAGTTTAACATAAAAAACGTGATTAAAAAAAATAATTACCACGGAGAGTGCAAAGCGCATTTTATCCTAATTCCTTATTAATTAAGTTGGAAGTTGGAACTGAAATCAACTTCATGTCCGACGTTTTCATTAGTATTTTTTTATATTATTATATCAGATTATTATAATTATAATCAGATTGCTTCATTATTTAACAGCTTTTTGACAGTTTTAAATATTGACATTCCAAGATCAGCTTATTAAAAATGATAAAACATTACAATAAAAATATTTGTATAAATAAATAAAAAGTATAAATTATTAATCAATGCCATAAGACATAAACAAATTTTGACAGTTCTTAAAAAATATATCATATCTTATGTATATACTACACAAATTTGGAAATGCAAATGAAAATATCTTGAAAAGAAATAAAATGAAAAAGCTTAAAACTATTGGCAAGTATTTTGTCGTATTTAAAATAAATGTTTAAAAAAAGGTAATATAAAACAGTACATGTAAACAAATGAACTGTGTAATTAATTGTATTATAGTTTTTTTACCGCGTTTTGAGTTACAGACATATACAGCGATCAGCATGTAAAATTAACCTATTTCAGAGGCTGTTCAATAAAAATTTACATTCGCAAACAGTAAAACTGAAAGTTTACTTGCCGTTCGTTGTACTTACTTGTATCTCAAAATGCAGTTATTTAATAGTATCAAAACGTAACAAAGTAAAGATGAGCGTGCAAAGCGCTGAGAATATACTAACATATAATAAATTAATAATGTATCAGTATTATGTTTTTTTACTATTTTATACATTGTGCATTTTATTTTATTATATATGATATATATTTTACATTAATTTAGTTAAATTAATTGTAAATATAAACAGAATGTTATTTCAATATCAAAAAAATTTATTAAAAAAAATTTTTTTAATATTTAAGAATATCATTTGAAATCATTTGGAATTAACATTATCGGGTTAAGTTTGGCAGTTCGATATCCAGCAAATATTATTTAAACGCACTAAAATGTTATATAAAAAAATTTCTTCCAGTGTACGATGAAAAAATAAATAAGTTTATTCACAAAAACTAAAATATGTTAGACGATAATATATTTAAAACCCACAATTTACACAAGTTCGTGTTAATCCTCGAATTATTGTCTAAAAAATATGAACTTTACATCGACTTGTGTAAAAAAGACAATCATTCATTGTTACATATTTTTACACTTTTACACTGAAACCTAGATATTTTTTACTATGTTATTATATAAATATCTATATAGTTTGTCTTCTTATATTACCGAAATGTTGTCCTTATATTCGCAAGATTGCAATAAAAAGTTATGGCCTTTAACGTAAATTTACTGGGCTGATAAATGAAAGGAATATATAAAAGTGACATTCATGAAAATTCAGTTTCATTTTTTATTGTTTTAATTACTAAATCCAATAAAAAACACTGGTTATTTTTAAAATGTCATATGAAACCCACACTTTCCAATGAATTTGTAGTATATTTTATTGAAAAGATCATCAATTTGTCCATGAATTTTACATTTCTCAGAACATTATTTTTCCAGTAAATTTACTAAAGATATCATAAATTCTGAAATGTCAATATGAAAACATAAATTTATTCAATCTAAAAATGTATAACGCATTCGTAATTTCATTAACTTGTTAATGACTAGTTACTCTGTAATACACATAATGTTATTGTTAAAAGTAAGTAAGAAAAATTAGATTACATTAGATAATATTATGCAGTTACTTAAATTAAATATAACATGATAAATATAAAAATTGTGATTTTATGTATCTTCACCGCTAGGGATATGGTGAAAAATTAAGAACTATCCCTTGAGACTTATTTTATTTAAATAATTATCGTCTTTATTAAAAAGTATCGCCTTTTTAATGAAGACGACATTAGAACACATTTTTTTTTATATTTAATAGAACAAGTTTTGAGACGATTGATAATCAAATAAAGTAACAAGTAATAAAATTTCAAGTAAACTATTTTATGCCGACACTTCGAAGACACTGAATTATTTATCAACGTCTGGTTAGAATTTTCATTGCGCGCAGCAGTCAACAACAAAAAACCAACGTTTCTTTTTGAGAAACAAGTCTCTTCTTTCGCCAACAGATGGTGCTCAATGTTTAACTTTGCGAAAGAATCTGATCGAAGCTTGCCGGAGGCAAGGAAAGCTTTCTTCGCGAGTCACTGCAATTTCTTTCATTGTCCCTTTTTCGTCGCTTTCGCCACTATCCCACGGGAAAATGTTCAAAACCGGATAAATTCCAGTTATTTTTATCTTTCTTTTTCATAAGAAAAACGCTCTATTTAAAAGCGCTTAACTCATCATTACCCAATGCTAAGTCCTTTTCAGTTCATCGTTTGTCAATGGTGAAATTAAAATTCGAATGTGGCAATGCTTTGAAAAGTTCAAGGCATCACATATATTCGGTAACAGAACTTTAAATAAACAAAAGTTTCTTAGCAGATGATTATTCAATCAATATATTTTTGTTATTCAATGATATAATCTAAATAATACCCAGTCTGAATTACTTTTAGATTTACGAAAATTCTTGTTGAGTTACTTTTTTATTATATATTTTTTCTCTGAGCTTGAAGGCTTAGTTTGTAAAAATAATTATTCTTTTATCTCAACATTTGCGAAGATTTGTACACATCGAATCATTTAAACATAAAAGATAATTACTTCTAATAATCAAACTTTAATAAAAATTAGTTAACATTTAGTGATTAAGTGTAAAACTTTCATCGTTTAAACTGATGGTACAGAATAGTTCCACTTATGGAACTATGAATTACCACTTTCCAAGAGACGATGCACTTGAAATTAACACACTTACTCCATTAATCATATACATACGTCCGTTTATGCTATCATAGTAAGATCCTAAAAAGATTCTAAATGATTAGCTTAAAAACTCAAAATTGTTTGTAACATTTATCATTAATGAAATTGTAGCGAGTAGGGATTTGCAGAAAAAATGCAATAATAAGAAGAGTAACATAAAAGAAAGTTAAATTCTAGTCAGATGTTATGCTAAACCAAATCGAAAACAGTATATATTGTTAAATGAAAAAGGTTGGATTTAAATATCGAGTTCGAAGTAGAATTGTGAAACTTTTGTTGGATAAATTATAGTGCGATTTACATCCTGCCGTAAAATTGAGCAAGATGTATTGTATTTCGTCAGTTCATTACCGTAGGTATTAGTTACTATTTTAGTGTAACGTTAATTTAAATGGCATACTTTAAATTTGCGGAAACGTAAATAAATCTATGTAATTAAGACGATTGTTTTCATATAAGTTTTATATATCGAAGGTTTCCTTTGTCCTGAAAATGGCAGCATCAATTATTTAGCATTAAATATTCAAGAAATGTTGCAATGATTTTACAAAAATGATTATTTAACACTGTAAAGGTTCGTATAACTGAAAGTATTTCTTGTCTTACCTGATATTTTACTCGGATGAAAGTAAATCAATTGATTATGCTAGCACAACTTCTCAAATAGAATGTCTTTTTTCATGTCAATATTTATAAACATCAGCTTCATAAGATTTATGGACAATAACAAAAATTAAAGTTCACATTAGAAATTACCAAAACAAAAGTAATACAAGCTAAACTTAAATAAATTAAAAGAGTAAAATTAGGTTAATAGGACACATTTTTTATAATATTAACAGTATTTAGAGAGTTGAATTAATGATCTAAGATGTGTCAAAATATGGTACATATATTATAACATTATAAAAAAAATGAAAGAAATCCAGAGACAATAAGCTAACAACAAGTCAATCATCCTATGTTACAAGAATAATTAGAGAGTTAAGAGATTTTTGAGAACATGATTTACACAATTTTATCACCGCATGATCATTAGAAAAAAAAATTGCGTTGTGTAAAAGCTTATTAACATACCAATACAACAGCAGTATTGAGGGAAGAGACAACATGTTGTAATAATGTAACATCTATTGTTGAAAATAAATGCCAACGCATCATGAATCTTTCTATTCTAACGTATGTTCGATGAGGGCAGAGATTGAAGAAATAAATTCTATCCTACTTATATACCCAATTGAAATAAAATGAACTGTTAGTTGAGAATTCATGTTTCGAATTGATTTATTATTTTCATCCCCGACACAAAGTCTCCGTTTATACTTTTATAACAACTTTTCTCATTTTAATCTTTCATGAAGTATGACATTCAGAATTCAGTAATTTTGTCAGATTAAAATAATGTTACATCAAAATATAATATTTAAATAAAAAAAGTGTATAAAATGAATAAAATAAGAAAATTTGAAATATGCATAAATTGTATATTCGTATTGGAATCTTCATACAAATATTTAATTTGTATGCATATTTTTTCAATATATATTATGTACTTATGCTTCTATGTCTTATGTAGATAATTTGATATTATAAATAACACTACACTGACAAAAGTTAGCCTATAAAAATTATCATCTTTCTGACAAAATAGGGATATACTTGTACAAAACCAGAAAATTATCATCTTTTCTGATAAATATATTCGTTTTTATGAAAATAATTCTCAAGCTTCGAAGACTTTTTATCAGAAAAGATGATAATTTTTTGGTCTTTTACAAGTATATCCCTATTTTATCAGAAAGATGATAATTTTTATAGGCTTACTTTTGTCAGTGTACACTACAAAAACAAATATCTCATATTAAGACGTTTTTCGTCATCATCAAAAATGTCTCAAAATGAGACATTTGTTTTTATATGGTATTTCATAAAAATTTTGATTTAAATTTCATAGATTGCATAATAAAAACATTGATTTTTCCAATACATGAAGTAAAAATGTTTTTCTCACATGGTGCCAAAGTTTTTAGAATCAGTGCATTTTTTTAAAAACTGCATTTTCGGCTCCTTGTAACAAAAAGTATAGTTTGGGTTATTACTTCATTCAGGAAAAAAATGTCCGATTTTATCTCTCTTAGTACAAAATATATTATTCCGTGAAAATGCTAACATTGCTGATGAATTAACCTAAGCTTAGTCGCAAAGAGAAAAGTATCAAATGACAATTAATCAAAGTAAAATTAGCAGTGCGATTATCAGAACAAAGGTTTAAAGAACAACAAAAAACATGAGAAACAGGTTCGAGTGACTTTAGAAGCAAACAAAAGTAAAGCTTTTATATGTGTTTGGTATACGATTTGTCCTGAAGATGCCCATCTGCATTGGTTGCTTATAAATGGGGGGACCGTTCTAGACATAGTATCTTATGGAGGTGGTAATATAAGAAGCAGACATAGCGCGCGGATTCAGTCAGTCCTTAAAGTAAAAGTACAATCTTTTTGTCAGCGTAGTCTGCATTCACACGTGTAGTTGCGTTGAAGTGCGCCGCTTTGCTCGCGAAGTCGCACGAACGCGGGTTTTCAAACTTTTTATTAATTTTTAAAAACCCAAGTGTAACGATTGTTTTTTAACGGAATTATTTAATTCTTAAATCATTGCAAAAAATAACGCAATTTTTCATGTTCTCGTAATTATTTGTAATTATATAAAATAACGTTTCTTCGGGAGGTGATACCTGAATTTAAACGAGAACCATGAGGAGGTACTCGTTGGTGTTGCTGCTGGTAGCAACATCCGTTTTAGTCGGTGAGTGATTCCAAAAAAACGTTACCTTAAGAAAGTGCACAATTTTATCAACAACCGGAGAAAATCGCAATAGCAGTTGATGATGGTGATTCGGAAGTTGTGTAGTGTAATTGTAGCTGTATTATTTTTTTCTTCTTCTATTTTTTTTTAATTTTTAATTTGGAATAGGAAGTTTCGGCGACCTACGCGACAGTTGCATAAGCGATTAGAACGTGAAAGCCACAAGTTCGACCGGTCCTAGATGGAAGGTGACGTCACTACTCGAGTTTGCAAAACCAGTGGGGGTAGTAACTTTCCCTGCTCGTCGCCATGTTGCAAATTAGAAAAAATAAAATTTCATAAAAAAGAATTTATGTCAATATAACTTCTAAATTTTTGTCTCATAGATTCTAGAAAATACTGTATAAATTACATGACATTGTGAAGTAACGATTGTGTTACGTTTCATGGGATTTACTATACTTTTAAATATCCGTAATTACTTAATGCAATATTGTATGCCATGTAATTTAAAATATGTCAAAATTGACCTGATTTTGGTTTTTTCCCTTTTTCTTTCATTTTAAAAGTATTTTAAATACGAAAGTTGAATTTCATATACGACTTGCTGAAGATATTTTATTTTAAGAATTCCAGTGTGATTTCTCCGATTATATATGAATAAATTAATTGAAATTAAACTTGCAAAGTCGCCGGGTCGGCGATCAATTCGGTTATGCAATCAACAACAGTAAATATTTCAGATGGTGCTTTAAACCGTGTCAAGCGGCAGCAACCGACGGAAGAGAAGAAGGAGGAAAGTTTCGAGAGTGAAATTTGCAAAGACAAGGATGCTGGCGAGTGGTTCCGTTTGGTGGCTGGTGAAGGTGATAACTGTCGCGATGTCATCCAGTGCACCAGTTCCGGTCTGCAGGCAATTAGGTGTCCGGCTGGATTATACTTCGACATAGATAAGCAAACGTGCGATTGGAAGGATGCAGTAAACAACTGCAAAGCCAAAAATAAGGAGAGAAAGGCAAAACCTCTTTTGTACACAGAGGAACCTCTTTGCCCTGATGGCTCTTTGGCTTGCGGTGATGGCAACTGCGTGGAACGCGGCCTGTTTTGCAACGGTGAAAAAGACTGCGCGGATGGGTCCGACGAAAACGTTTGTGGTGAGTGAAGTAACATTAAATACCCTCTTACTGTTATCATTATTTGCAAATGAATCAGGAAATTGACGTAATCAACATTTCTCTTAGATATGGACAATGATCCGAACAGAGCCCCACCATGCGATCCTGCCGTTTGCACCCTCCCAGATTGTTTCTGTTCTGAGGATGGAACTACCATTCCCGGTGATCTTCCGCCAAAAGACGTGCCTCAAATGATAACTATAACATTTGACGATGCAATCAATAATAACAATATTGGCCTTTACAAAGATATCTTTAATGGAAAACGCAAAAATCCTAATGGTTGTGATATTAAGGCAACCTTCTTCGTGTCTCATAAATATACCAACTACTCTGCTGTACAAGAAATGCATAGGAAAGGACATGAAATTGCTGTGCATTCTATTTCGTAAGACATCAAGCTTATAGTTTATGATCGATAATTATTATTAGTTCTTAGGTATTAACATTTGATAACATTTTATAGGCATAATGATGATGAGCGTTTCTGGTCAGACGCTACCGTTGATGACTGGGCAAAGGAAATGGCAGGAATGAGAATTATCGCTGAAAAGTATGCTAATCTCACTGATAATACTGTTGTGGGTGTGAGAGCTCCATATCTTCGTGTCGGAGGAAACAATCAATTTACTATGATGGAAGAACAGGCCTTCTTATATGACTCTACCATTACTGCTGCCTTGAACAATCCACCACTATGGCCATACACGATGTACTTTAGAATGCCACATCGTTGTCACGGAAATTTGCAACATTGTCCCACTAGGTAATTATCATTCCCGAGTACTCAAATTTCTTTTATAATTATGAAATTGTATGTTTAAAACTTAATTTAATTTATTTTTGTTCAACAGGTCTCATGCTGTCTGGGAAATGGTGATGAATGAATTGGACAGGAGAGAAGATCCTCAGAACGATGAGTACCTCCCAGGATGTGCTATGGTGGATTCTTGCAGCAATATCCTTACAGGAGATCAATTTTATAACTTCCTCAATCACAATTTTGACAGACATTACCAACAAAATCGCGCACCACTTGGACTTTACTTCCATGCTGCATGGCTGAAGAACAATCCAGAATTTTTAGATGCCTTCCTTTACTGGATCGATGAAATTCTTGAGAGCCATAATGACGTATACTTTGTTACCATGACACAAGTCATCCAATGGATTCAAAATCCACGAACAGTCACTGAAGCTAAGAACTTTGAACCCTGGAGAGAAAAGTGCGTCGTCGAAGGACCACCTGCTTGTTGGGTACCACACACTTGCAAACTCACCTCTAAAGAAGTTCCTGGAGAAACAATTAACCTTCAGACTTGTGTACGCTGCCCTAATAACTATCCATGGATCAACGATCCGACTGGAGATGGCTTCTTCTAAGAAGTTCTGTTCCTTGTCTAAGTCACTCGTGTCGGTCGTTACATCTGCAATTGCCATTTTGAGATTCAAACTTTAAGATTTCGTTCGAGCGTTCGGTTGTTCACTAGTCGAAATGGTTTGCCATGACATTCCGGTAGGCAAAATTCAGAACACCTGAAACCAATGCTAAACGATGTGCAATTCAATGTAACGTCTAAACTAACTTGGCATTTCTTGTTTTTTTTAATAAATTACCCGGTATTTTGGCCGGATAAATGGCGTGCAAAGTTGACTCGCTAATTTAATGTGAGATCGGATTTGATGGATCCGACGAAAATACTCCCTGTGTTATATGTGGAAATGACGGACCCAGATCCATAAGTGAGACTTATATGAATGTATTATAGACTCTTTTTCTACTTTGTTTTTTTTTTAACAAATTGTTTATATTGTATTCTTTCTTCCTTTCTCCGACTTTGTCCTTGCTTTTTCATTGTCATTCTTCCACTGTTTCTTTCAGAAAGATATCTTTCTTTATTTCTACTGTAATTCTCTTGTTGTTCATCGCAACAATGTGTAATGCGTTTTGTATATTTTTTATAATAATTATATTATAAAAAAAATTTGTTTTCAAAAACAGTCAAAAATTTTAAATAAACATTTTCTTAAATCACAACCAAAGAATTTGATTATTTTTTCCCTGTTATCCTCCTGTTGTAAATATCTGTCATTCTGACTATAAATTTATAACATTTACTTAAAAAATAATGATTTATATACAAATGTCATTATTATTAAAATTGCTATTTTTTACATACATCGTTTTACTTATACTATTAGCTCTGCAAAAGCTTATAATTGTACTTAAATTTGAATACACTTTTTGCAGACTAGAGTCAGTAAATTTTTATTCCAAACACATTACGAAATGTTCCAAGTATATTATCTCTATAAATGGATCAATAGAAATTCAATATATTTTTAAGTCGGTTTGGAGGACAACTGACCAAAGTGCACTTTCTTATTCGATAAAGCATGAAATTGCAATGTCATTAAGTCGTTATTCATTCAGCATACAAAGATGATTTTTTAGAATCAATAGAACACAATAAAATTTAGCATTTATTTAATCGAATAAAATTTGCATTGCGGCATCTTTTTTGTCTTGCAATTTGCAGTCTATGAGATACCAAATTGCAGCAATAAGATTTAACGTCGTCAGTCACATCTTTGAATTGAAAATGATATTATAACCAATAGTATCATCGTTTAGAAAGTTAATTTACACTTAAATGAGAGAGGATAGTTACAGCAAACAAACAAAGCGCAGTTTTCCTTTTTTTTTTCTCCTTAAGTGCCTTTTTCTTTGCAAAAATCATTCATTACGTCACATTAGTTGCAAATTAGTAACAATAAATTAGATGAAAGTAAAAAGATGCAACGTGAAGAAAATATTCTTCAATAATGGGACTTTTAAAAGGAGTCGCCGACCTCGCAATTTTACTGGTATTTAACGTAGGACTTAAAATTACGAGGCCGTAATTCAATTGGCCTTGACGGAGCACCCACAAAACATTCTTCATTTTTTATGGTAATAATGGAAGTCTTGTAATATCGAAATAACTCGATCTCGAATTGTCTAAACCATTCTCACAATTAAAGATGACGCAAACGGAAAAAACATGGAAAACACGAAAAAATTTATGAATAATCCGTTTATATGATTTATGTTTCATTGTAACGTTTTTTTAAGACGGATCATCAAAGACGCATCTTTTTATATGTGAATAACCATGAAAACCTTCGCATGCAAGGATATCAACAACTCAACCACCAGGATTCTTGGTAATCATTTTACGCAGATTTTTATGCTCGGTATTATCACATGCAACATTTTTATCGATAATCTATAAATTATGAAGTTTTCTAAATGTAATTACACATGTTTAATTATTTCATAGTAAAATTGATATTGATGTCATGAGTAATGAACAAATCAAAATTTATAAATATTTACTTTGAATTACTTTTTTTAACATATAATTATTATAAATTCAATTAATGATATTAAAAAGCGTATCTTTAATATTATGATTATAACATAAGTTTGTTACTTAATAATTCATACATAAACTATATTTTCAATGCGAATTCTCTTGTCCTGTATAAACAAATGAAAATTAGTGTAAACTGAGAGCAAAAACCAATAAAAATTACCGTGCTTGTCATAGTAAACATAAGTAAAATTGTCGAAAAGGAAATAAATAGGTTATTTAATTGATATTTTGTAGTGATTTACTTGACTACTTACATTTAATCTACATCATTTTTAAGTAAAGGACGAACAATTTTTACCGTGCTGTTGTTTACAGTCTGTATTTAGGTATTATATGTAGTTATGTTTAGCACAATTTGGTGTGTTGTTGATAATAAATGCGTGCTTTTCATTACATATTATGTTTTACTGCCTTCAAATATTACCATGGTAGCACGGTAAATGTTTCGTACAATAATTGCTATCTACTTATGTTTGATTATTTGGATGAGTGAGTTTCCCGATACGACTTTTTTCATAAACAATGACATAGTACAGTGGATAAAACAGCGACCTAATACTTTGGAGACACGGGATCGATTCCCGGAGAAAGAGTTTTTTTAATTAATAAGTTTAAATTAAAAATAAATATATGTTATAAATAAATTTTACCTTACTGGTACATTAAATTTGTTGTTTTTATCAGTTATTCTTATTATATTGTGAGGATAAATTATACCATACTGGTAAGGTAAAATTTGTTTTGTTTTGGAACTGATTTTACATCTAAAAGTTCCTTAAATTAAACCGGAAGAAACGTAAGTTTTAATGTTTTCTCATTATTACTGTTGTTTACTGAGCAACACGGTAAATTTAATGATATTTTCACAATATTTTTTATTTCTTTTTTGGCTCAGTGTAGCTATATTATAGTATCAATTTTTAAATAATTAAAAAATTTCATTTGACAATGTATAATTGTCATTCACTTAACTTCACTCAATTAACATTCACATATATAAACAAATAAATATATAAAAACTATATACTGCGAAGCATATCCAAAAACACATAAACTAGTTATTACTGATATGCGATACGTAGCAGATGGCGCAGTTTACTGAATTTTTGAAAAAATTTTATCTACTTCTTATAAGATAAAATTGGAAAATTGAAAGTAGCATTTTATAGCATATTTTATAGCGATATTTATGATATTCTCCTTTTAGAATTATCTTAATTTAAAATGTTTAAATTAACTTTAATTAATTTTAAAATTAATTGCAATAATTGCAAGAAAATCATAAATCGAGATAACTAAAAGTAAATCAAATCAGTAATATTCCTGCTTTAAAAATATAATTATAAAATAAATATAAATGATATTTTTACTTTTAAAATTGCGAAAAAAGGAAATATATTTTCTTTTAATCATTTTAAAATGATTTGTCTCATTTTCTTAATTTCAATAAAGTTAATCATACATTTAATATGAAATATCCTAACATTAAAACAGATTACTGTTAATTTAAGGACATCTTAACCTGAATTTAAGAAAAATTTGACAAAATATTTTGTACATTGTAATAAGTGCTTCACAATTTGGCATCAATTTTAGCATTGTAATAATTTATGTACTACATTTCAGTGACCCATCAGATCAATCGATCATTGGAGCGCTCGGCCAAGGTGTTCTTCATACGCTCGTTTCAGGGTTTACTTTGTATTTCTTATTTAGCAGCGACAGTGTGGTAGCATGTGACCTTGCTTCTTGTCACTTTCACCTGTTCCTGTTCAACAGGGTCGAATAACATAGCTCGCAGTGCCCTCATCAGATTTGCAGCTCTTTCGATTCATCCGCAAGAATAAATCCCTTTGGAAAATAAACATATGTAACCGCGTAAGATCATAGCCGCATCCAACTTCATTTAATTATTATATCTTTTTTAGATATATTTTCTAATAAACAAACATTGTTTATATAAAGTATAAATGAAGCCGATAGTAATTTGATATTCAGTTAAACATTATGAAATGTATATTTCATACGATACGATACTGCGCAGTCGAAAAATCATCTCGATGATGAAATTACAATTTGAAATTGTTCCAACCTTTCACAAATTTATCATACACGTTAATTTCAATAAGTTCAATTCAGAATCTTCTGTTACTAAGAGTTACTAAGTTCATATGCTTTATTAATTTCTAAAAATTTTTAAACAATGTGTACTTATGAGGAAATGCTAAAATCTGGTTCCTTTTTTAAATCTTAATTTAAGAAAATAATTTGCAGTTACGTTAAATAAAAAATGTATTAAGTAAAAAATACATTTGTAAACTGCGTTGCAAAATAAATTATTTGCACAAGTATCAATGGACCATTGATCAATCGAAAATTTAAGTGAAAATCATTTGCATAAACAAAGTTGCGCAAGAAGAAATTACGTAAAATGCTCAATCGTTGCTTCAATCTCTTCCAAATTCATGAAAATTCACATTAGAATACGTAGGTTCAATTTGTTGTCCTGCAATGTGACGCATATTTGCATATATATTACGCAACTTTTTCCTCTCAATTCTATTTTGTTTCAGTATAACGTAATACTATTATTGTCGATTCTCTTTCACGAGCGGAACCGAACGATTGTGCAAAAATTGTTGTTTTCAATTTATTAAGATGCTTAATTGATTTCTAATGAGTGTTAGAAAGTTGATTATGGAATATTATGGAATATAAAATTAGAAAGAATGTACATAATCATCGCCAAAATGTATCATACAATATGAAATGAAGGAGCGGAATTGAGTTCGATACATGACTTACGATGAGATGGAATGGAATGTATTTTGCGTAGGAAATTCGTGAGGTGCGGCGCCTTCACTATTTCATGCCAATGATAAAAATAATGCTATAATTGACTTCTTATAATATGATCAATTATTTAAATTAAACATTAACGAATTCAAAGCTAATTATGATGTATGTTTATTTCTTAAAAATAAAATAACTCTCATTTCAATAATGTTATTTGTATGTTTGTATCTTTTGAGTTATATATTAATTTGATTATATTTTCTGTAAATCAAATATTTTTGAACAAAATTAAAAATTAATACATTAAGATTAATTAGTGAAAAATAATTGCGAAATACTGCTAATTATGTTTTAACAATTATTCTAAACTTATCTGCTATCATTTGTAACATAAATTTTAATTCTGCAGCCAAAAGACAACGAAAGCGTGAAAACTGTACGCATGACAAGAAAGATTCGAAAGTCAGAATGTGCGCATATTTTGCTGGAAAAAGTATGTTTGATATACCATACAGACACGATAAGACGTTATATAACACACTGACTACTGCTACACCTTGGATTAAAAATCATAACATGTTGAATTATTTGAACTAATTTCGGTCAATTTTATTGGAACTTTAAAATGATTGTTTAGTTGAATTCGCTGCTTCTCTTTTTCGCTAATAGAGTCACCATTAGCTCTTTCCTTTTTGCTCTTATATAGCTGAAGAATCACCTTGAGAAAATAATAAATTATCGGCACGGGAGAAAATAATGTAGTTAAATCAACAATATTTGATGTTAAACTATTGTTTTGTTACTAAGTTAAAGAATATAGTAAGTATAGTTAAGTATAGTATATCTGTGTTGAGGAAAATCCAGGTAAATATGTAGGAATTCCATATATATACTTAACTGGTTTTTTCTCAAAGATAAAGTTTTGTTACGTTAATAATCGTATACGGAAACGATTTTGGCTTCACATACGTACTATATAGTACGTGTTTAACGCCAAACGACGATTCAAATCACACCTCTTCATTTAGGACGTCTGCTGCCCTATTATAGAATAAACAACGCACCGAATGATGCATTAGTAATCCTATAAAAGG
>JABFPJ010003537.1:0-15882 GCA_022817425.1 Gryon sp. ZL-2020 | reverse complement strand
AAATCAAAACGTGTAAAAAAAGTGAGAGAATGGCGCTCTGGTCTTTAAATGTAATTTAAATTGTTCATTTAATTTTAATTTAAGAAATCTGTAATGTCGATAATGTTAGCTTCGCCATCACCTTAAGTCAGTGTTGATAGAATCACAGATACTTTTCAATTCAATATTTCGCTGTATAAAAATTTTAATTATACATAATTACAAGAATATATAATATAATATAATCATGAAATATATTTAAATAATCGGTTATAACACACAGATTACATTAAACACCATCTAGTTGTTGGATGCGTAAATCTGACATTGGGCTAAGTAACGAGAACTACAGGGTAAAACAAAATACATACGGTACACTGCTTGTCGCAGGTTTCTATTTTATCGACTGCAGCATTACTACTATTGCAAATATTTTATATGTAAAATGCATTCTGATATTATATAAGTTATATATTATATTATATAAGTGTATTTACTTATAATATTCTGCGTTATATTTTTTAATTGAAGTAAGACTACTAATATGAAACATAAGATCAAAAGAGACTTAAGTGTGCTGAAAACGATATTTTTATAGAACTATTTTACATTTTATATACCATTTATTTTACTTTAGTTTTTGTCTGAACTCTAATAATTATGATAGTAAAAAATAAATATTTCATTAAATTGATAAGTGACCTATTCTTGATATTTTACCCTCAAAAAGAAAACTCGTATGCATTGTGTTCTTTTCAGAGAGATGGCGTAAGTTGTTTTAGACAATGGAACAACTATTTTACTTCTTTTACTTTTTTACTTTTCACATGTATTAATCGGAAATTTAATTTAAATTTCAGTTAAATAATGTGACAGTAGAAAATTGCTTTATACATTTTTTTTATTTTAAAAAATTAATTAATCAGAAGTTATTAAAAATGCATATTCTTCTTCTATAAAAAAATCATGAATGTATCAATTGAATCATGAATCAATTGATTCAATCATTTAAAACAAACTATTATGTTGTGTCTTAAAATGCTGCTGAATGAATAAGTGTCATACAAAAGTATATTCTTTTTATTTATTATTACTATTACTTAAAAAAAGGAAATAAATTAATTAAATTAAAAAGCCTTAGTTTTTAAAATAAATGTCAATGATGATTTGTCATAAAATTTAGTATGAGTAATCGATTAGCATAATCGAAAATAATTATTATGATATCTTGATATTCCAATGTATGCCGCCTAATAGTGCTTGACGGTGTAATACCTCGATAGTATCCAGAGTGACGTTGTATTATATTATTATTGATCGTTAAGACAGTTGTTTCCTCGTCACTGTTGTATATTCTTTCTATATCCTTAAGGTACTACTGGGTTACGATTATCTACGGTTTTCCAGGAAAGATTATTATTAAGAATGAACTTTTTAGAAACATTTCATCATCACATTGAATAAATAAATATAACTACTGTAATTATTATAATTATTGGTTATTTTTTAGAGTCAGTTAATGAAGTTTTTTTGGGATTTTATAGTTTTTATTTGGGATATTATAATTATTATTTATTAAAATTAATATTAATTCACATATATTTATAAACATAGGCCAAAATTTTGACACAATACAATGTTTATATTTCATTTATGTAATACACAGGTAATATAACAATAAATACAATTTTTTTTAATATCCACTTGGATGATGTCATTGGAAGAATGTCTGTTTGTGAGATACAATAGATATTTAGCGTTTGTATATAGATTTCTTTTAATTTGGAAAATCAGTTTGTATACAGATTTTTAAATGCAGACAAACTTAGCCTATTTGAAGTTAAGTGTTCATGAGAACAAGATAGGGTCTTAGTCTTCAGTTTCTTCATGTTAAATCGTGAAAAAGTTGGAAGAAGGTTAAGACGTAATCGTGTTACAGCTTAACCTTTACGTGTACCAAACGATTAACACCATTTAAGAATTTTTGTCATCTAAAAACAAACATTTTCGTCCAGAACACGTGTTCTTAATCTGAGACCTAGACCGAAAAATTGTTCGAAACAAATTGTCGACAAACAAAAAGTCGAAATCCTAGCAGAACCCAAAGAAAAATTTGTGGAAAAATAGACAATTTTTACAGTGTTAAGAATGTGATTTTTGAATGTTATTAAATAGATTTTGATATTAAAAATGGTCTTTAAAAAACGTCTTTGAGAAAAGAAACGAAAAACATGTTTAGGCAAATATATATATTGGTGCATTTCTGGTTGCCTATACTTCAGTGCAAAATTAAATAAATTAAATAAAAAGTTGGTTAAAGTTTGCGTAAAATAAATAATAACTAAATATGATAAGTAGAAAAAAATATATTAACAAAATAAATGAAAATTAATTAAAAAAACAGAATAAATAGAAAATTATCAATGAAATAAATAATATGTACATTTTTAGTTTTAATGTACAACGAAAAATTAAAAATAGATTATTTGTTCTAGGCGATGTCGTCGAATTAGTTGAAAGCAGTCAAAATGATACACTAATAAGAACTGCTCAGACAGGGATCATCAGAACCAAAAAAACATCGTAGGACGATTGAAGTAATTAATGAATAATTAGTGGCTAAGTTGGATGAGTTCGCTTTTCCGGTTGGAAACGCTGTCCGATTAGTGCTTGTTGAAGCGGAGTCGTTGTATGTTGATGTCAGTGAAATATACGTCAGACTTAAGTAGCTAAAATAGATGTATTTTCCTCTGAAACTGAATGGTGCAGTTTTACATTAGACGGAAAATTGCTAATGAGCATGCCACATTTAGCGTAAGGTCTTTATAGGGAGAGCCGTAATAGAACCCGTTCGCAGTATTTCTGATCTGAGTCATATTAGGCCCACATGAGGCGTGAGTCATGTTTTTTCGAAATGAGGCATTCTGCTCAGTTCCAGAAGAGATATTCTGATAAGGCAATGCAATTTGGTAACGCTAGGTATCGTTATGGCCATTCTCAGGAATATCATAATGTGGTTTGCCTTATAAGAACCTGACTACAACCACATCTGATAGCCATGACATAAGAATTACCTGTTTTTATTAGGATATCCTGATGAGGGCCTCATAGGGTTGGCTACATCACAACCATAACTTAGTCAACTTATAAATAGGTAGAAATTTTTCTTGAAATAATGTTCAAGAGTCTTGGTGGTAAGAGGGTTTGCCTATACTGATTGTTTTTGTTTGCTGTAATTGGTCAGGACGGTCATGTTCCTATCATGTACATTTACATTTTTCTGATATATATATATATATATATATAAGCTTCCCATAAGCTTATGGAAGCTTGTGGAAAGGCTTTGTTTTGTCCGCATTAGCTGATACTTGTAACTTTGGCCACAACTTGGCCATAAGTATGTTATAACAGGGTGATAAATAAATTTTTATGGTTTTAGAATCACAATTATGCTATAAATTGTCTTATAATAATGATTGTTCAATCAAAAGATTGAGACCATTATTGATAACCATAACTTGGCCATTTATTAGCCTTATTGTCTGTTATTTATGAGGAGTTGGCCTTAATTAGGGCCTGAAGATGTGTTCTGTTTGTATCAAAACTATAAGTATGTTACAGTTTTGATACAATACAATGGGACGATATTTTGATATTCGCTACATTCTGATATAATTTACTTCTGTTCGTTCTTAATAAATTTTTCTTTTTTTTTTGAAAATCAGATTTTATTTATTCAATAAATTTTTTCAAGATTGTGTTTAATTTTGGTATTCTATTGAAGTATATTACATGAACTAAAAATCGATCGAGCTTATATTACATTTTTATTTTAGCTGAGTTTTCATTTTTATTGAGAATTTTTTCAATTTTTTAAAGGAAAAATCATTATATAAAAGATTTTTTTATGTACTGATATTCAGATATATCTGTATGAACAGAAATTATCAATACATTAAAATATAAGGGAATCCCCCTCAACATGTTATGAAACTGACATGTGATTAAAAATGTGTATTAAATCCAACGTTTAATGAAACTCACTTTTATTTTGCTTACAACGAAAAAATATAAGCTAACATTAGGAAACAGAAGTCTTTTTTTTTATTTAATTTTCCCAAGTTGAAATGTCCATTTTTCGCTATAAACTATATTTATACTTCATTAACTAATAACTACAAACTAAGTTAAAAAGAAAGAAATAGTTTGTTCACTTTTTTCTGTTAATATTTCTCTTTTTGTATGTCTTTTTTTAATTTACTTTTTGAAAAAATGAATATTAACTTTTTTAGAGGACACGAACTATAATTTTTGAGAAAAGTGAATATACAACCCAAAAACGTGAATTTTCACTATTTCAAATTTGGAGAGCAAGTATTAACAATATACATTGTTATGCTGAAACCCGAAAAAACTGAGGAAAGCTCCGGGCAAAAATGAAATGGCTTCTAAAAGCACCGAAGTTAAGTATGAGATAGAAAAGGCTAGGGGAAAAGAATGAAAATGGGAAGGGCAACAAGGGATATTCTTTTTAAGAATTGCCTTGTGCGATAACCATGCCCCAAATAGCATTCCCTATGTTGGTTGGGGTGGGGTGAAGTTGGCAAATGGTTGATCGTAGGTGCGGGAATTTGAAGAGTGGAATACACAGCAGCTTATATTGCACCCCAAACGGACGAGAAAACCGATGGAAATCCAACCGGTTGAAGTAAAGCGGAGTGGAGCCACAGAGCGCTACCAGTCAAACCAAAACTCGGCATGATTAATGATGTGCGCGACCAGCAGCGCTGCTTCAAACAACAAACTTTTCCCAAGGAACGCTGTCGAATACAAGAAAAAATATATAAGAAAAGAGAGAACTCTCTTTCTTTGCATCCACCCTTCATCTCGTCTAATACCACCACTTTCCTGACAGCTTTTCATTTCTTTCCTCGTACATTCTTTTCTTTTCTTTCATTATTATTTTATTTTACTTCAGTTTAGTTCAGTGAAACATTCACAAAAGGGCTACTAAATGATGCGTGTGTGTCTATTATTTGTTAAGAAACAATTTTTTCTCCAAAATTTATTTCAACATTTTTATTGCTTTCAACGTTGAAATTGCTATATTGGAAAAATGTACAATTTGCTATTGACGTATGACATGCTCGAGGCAAATATAAATATTTTTTAAAATACATTTTTATTTGCTTTTTTTTATGAAACGACAATACATTTGTAAAAAAAAAAACAAAATACAAAATTGTTTTATATATCTTCGTCAGTGAGGGTTTTCATTGTTTAAGTTTTCACTGCTTAATATATCATAGACAGATTAAATTAAAATTGTAAACATGTATAAGTATGTTTATGCAAATTTCAAGTAGCTGTAAATATATATAGAATCCTATTGTCTATGTTATTACATCCTTATGCTTATAACAGTACACGGGAAAATGTTTTCTCGTATATTTTGAAATCTATTTTGTTCCGTTATTTATACAAAATATATCCGAAATATATTTTTATATAGATTTTTGAAATATATTTTCGTCTATGTGGGTAAAGATGAAAAATCTTTTTAAATTTAATTTAAAACAAAAATTTTGTCTCGTCTATGTAGATGTTTCTTTGACCGTCATACAAATTTTCGTCATGTCATGTCATGTATGTCAGATTTCTAAGAGCTTCGTCAGTTAGTGTCATGACGATCATTGACAATCGTCGTGACTTGTCACATGACCGTCGTGCATCTCTGGTCGAGTCATAGGAAGTCCATAAGGAGGCCATAAGGAGGCCATAGATAGTCCTTATAGGGTAACTCGGGTGATGCAGGGATTTAGCTAGACGAATCATAGGAGATACTGATTGATATATCAAATTTCTATAAGTAACTATAGAGTATATAATAATTCATGTTTCGAGTTGAATAGAACAATTTCACAATTCATACAATGTGATTGTAATTGTAATAATTCATACTGCAAATGTCACCAGAAATGATGGCTTCAGTTTTATGTTTTTTTCTAAAATTAAAAAAAATTTTAAATCTTCTTACAAAGCGAATATTGACTAATAAAGAAGTTACATATTGTTCTGATTTATCATGGAACTAAATTACGGTCTTTGATTATTGAGAAAAAACCAAGTATGTCATTTTGAGACATTTTTTATCATTAAAATGTCTCAAAATGAGACATTGGTTTTATAGTGAAAATATATACTTATTGTGTGTGTATATATATATAGTATAGTAGCTGACTCCCAACTTCGCTGGAGTTTTCATTATAAACAATTTTTTTAATATCTACAACGATTATTTAATGTATCCTTATGGCATCGGTATGATATCCCTGTGATATCCCTATGACATCCTTATGACATCCTTATAATATCCTTATGATATTCTTATGATGTCCACATTACATCCCTATAACATCCCTATGACATCTGCTTGACATCCCTATGAGAATAGGGGTGGAGCGAATGCGGCTCTGACACAATATTTTTTCTTCTAAAAATCAAATGTTTAGATCACAAAACTATGAAGCCTACGACACTTTGAAGATTTCAAGCTATATTCTTTCAAAACTTGGTTAAAATCGGCTCGGTAAATTTGATGTGATGCTCATACAAATAAAAAAAAAGATAAACATAGATTAATTTTTATATGTATTAGTTAGATATCCAAAAATATATCTTCTCTATATAATTTAGATAGATTTTGGATCATGTGGAATAATTTCCCTTCCAGGGCATTTATAAAAACTGCCGACGGACTTGAATATAAGTCCGATATTTTGCCCAAGAAAAATCTATATTTCTAGTTTGATTTGGACGAAGCCTTCTCTTTTTCATCTTGATGTCAGCTTTTCAAGATAACCATAATCAAGATTGAAATCGAACCAAGTCATCATAATTGTAAGTCTACCTGTGCCTGTCTAAAATCTTGTTTAATTCAGAGGCAATCAGTCGCTACTGCATTAATGTCTCTTGTCAAGTCCGTGTGTTTTCTGCGCAAGAATATCGGAATCAGAATTAAAGAGCAAAGTCATCGCATGAAATACGCTTTGTAACAGTAACATGCGCTTGCATTAACAGCAACCTACACGCTTCTTATTCGTAGTATTCACTAAGAATAATATTACTTATTAGGACGCTACCATTTGCAGTCGATTCAAAGACCAAGGGCTTACGTCTGTTCGTAAATGAGGATCGATCGTCCATCTACTACGTCCGTCGGCACTTCTGGGATTATATTCTTAGTGCAAAAGCAGCCACCTGAACACTTGAGTCTTTCTGATGACTAATACCGAACATCAGCTTTATAATCTCTCAAATTGAATCAACCGTCGACCTCAAAAGTCGTGACGTAGTTCAGAAATAAACATCTATTCATCAATTCTTTATCATAGAAATATATATGTCTTATTTCTTTTCTGATTTTTCAAATTACCTTTGCTGGATTTTAGTCTCTAAAATTTGAACAAGTGCACATTGATTTTTTTGGGGTACATAATCACTTTTTTACTTTTAAGAAAGTAGATTTCTTCATTTGTAAAAGTGTTTTTTTCAACTTAAGAATTATTCACTCAAGTAACTTAAGTAATTAACATAAGTAATTTAATTAAATAGTTAACGTAAGTAATTTAATTAAATAATTAACTTAAGTAATTATATATTCAAGAAATAAGTGCAATTTTCACTTATTCAAATTTAGAGAGTATAGTATCATGTTTTTTTCATTCTTCCTTCTAATATATTAATTTTACTGTTTTACAATTTAAATTAATATTTTCTTGAAACATTTGCTTTCACATTTTTACGATAGATTAATTAATAAAATTAATCAATAAAGTAAACAACGTAAATTTCGGATTAATAATGTATATATTTTCTGCACTGAAATAACAAAAATAAGATTTTTAATTGAATTCAGTTGAAAAACGTATCATTAACAAATTGCGTATTCCTATCAAGAATTTCATTTGTTGTGTAGAATATTTTCGTTTTTGTGTATTTGCGAAAATTAAAGAAAATTTCATAACACAAGTTATTAATCTCAATTACGCATGTCGGACTAAAAAATGTTTGTGTTCAATTTCGTACACAGAGTGAAAACAATAAAATACATTATTCAATATAAGAAATAGTTTCATCAATCTCAATTTAGCATTTTTGATTTTTAATATGCGAACATATAAAATTGTACAAAATGCCAAAATAACTTATATAACGTAAAATTTATTATATATTATATTATATATAATTCTTCTTATTTTTTATATATGATATATGATAATTTAAATTTAAAAATTTAAAGTGACAATAGAAAAATGTAAAAAATAATAAAAAATAAATACGTTGCAAAATCTAATAAACTATACTTCAAAATAAATTCACTATAAATATAATCCTCTTCGTCTATTGTAAATTATTATTATCATTTATTTTGTAATTTTCTTAGGCATAAATAAATCGAATTAGTCATTTTTTACTTGAACATTTTGACAGATGAAAAATTTCTTGCTTAAAACGAGATGTATTGCTACAACATTTTTTCGTTTGCTTTAAACTATAAATTGCGTTTTTTCCTGTTTGTTTAGACTTTTGAATATTTTTTTACCTTCTATCTAAAGGATTCAGTAATGTAAATGTTGCTATGGTAACGTATTAACAAAGTTGCTATGGTAACAGTTGCTGTGGTAAACAAGTATGTATATATTATATATAAGTAATGAAGTAAGATTAAATGAATGTCAAAGCTGACAAAGATAAAGGAGTTTTCTCCTTTATTTTCTTGCTTTTCTTCTTCTTCTCCTTCTTCAAAATATTAAAAAAAATTAATAATTAATTTAAAATGTTTGAAAACGTCAAATAATCTTAAGTGCATGCTGATAATATAATGGAAAAGTATTTTTGAACACTTTTAACTCGGGGAAGAAGAAAAAAATGTGCCAAAAACCATTGTAGTACAATAGGGAAATTTTATTAAATAATCTGCTAATATAATATTTCCAGACACTTGCATATATCTCCAGACTTCTAATTGAATGAGAAAATATTTTTGAAAGTAGGATATGTAAAAGAATATTTTTAGAATTTTGCAGAAAGATTTTGTCTTACTAAGGGCAGTTTAAAAAATGACTATTTGCTTCATTTATCTGTAAGATTAAGTACCACATTCGGATTTTTTAATCTCTTCAGTCTCTTTTCATCCTTCTTTCAGCCTCTTCATCTACCTTTCAATCTACATTCGACTTCTCTCTCCTTTCAACTTCTGAAACCTCTACAAAAACATCTAAATTTGAAAAGCTCCTTTCAACTTCTTCAATTTCTTTTTAATTTTATACTTCTTTCTTCTAATTCTATGCTTCATTCTCATTCCATGTTTTATTAACAAATTTTATTCAACTTTTTTTCATCTTCTTCTCTCTAAACTTCAAAAAGTAAAAAATCATTTTTTTAAAGTGATTATGTATTATATATTTTATGTATATATAATTCAAAAATATATATAAAATGTAACGAAAATTTGAATTCTACACATCTGACCTCTTTGTACCTGCAAAAAGTTCCTCTTATAAAATTTTAAACAAATAGCTATAACCTATTTCAATGTAATATTTTAATAAAATAAAAATTATGTTATGCTGCTAAAAATATGTTTTTTTACGTTTTTCCATGTATATAGTGAACATAGCCGCTAGTTGATTTATATCGAAGAAATTGGTGCAAAAATGGCCAAGAGATGACTCAAATCAATCTTTCAAATTCAAGTAATAAATATATATATATTATTTAAAATCTTATTATAAATTAATAAGTATTTATTCAGCATTATACCATATTCGTAATTACAATAATAAATATTATAAAAATTATATAATAAATAATAATATAATTAAATTATAAAATGCTAGTATTACATAGTTTTTATTAGTTTATTAGTATTATATAGTATTATAAAATCATAATTTTAGCCCGCTAACTACAACCACAGTTTTTCTATTAGTAAGGCCAAACTAGTTTTGGCCTTACAAAGGACAATAATTACTTATTAATTTAGTTTAGTAATTTTTTTTGTTACAAAATTGGCGATTTAGATTAGAATGAAATTAAAATGTTCAGAAAAGTTACAGAAGTATAAGTGAGATTTAAAATAAAACAAAAATGAAAAACAAAATATTATAATTTCATTAAAAATGTTAATGATACAATAATGCACAATTTCGTGGAATGGACACTGGTACGCGATGAAAGCCAGCTCGCATATCACAGTGCTAGAAATATCAGGGTCGCTCAATAAAATTGAAGCGTATGTTGTACCTGTAGATCAGTGTCTTGAAAGTTAAAGTCCCGCTTGCAGTTGATTAACGATCCGAACATCTCGAGCGAGGTGGGTGGCGCATGCCTTTGTGACAGCACGGCCGTTCCTCGACTTCTCGACATCGCCACCGTTGCTATCGTACAGAATTATTATAACTTGCACATTTCATCTTGAAAACCATCGGTTGCACGACAACCTTTGATACGTCAATAGTATGCTGGACATGTCGACATTCTCAAGATTGTGAAATGTTGCTATTCACTACAGGCCCACCATGACGAAACCACAAATTTCTAATTGCAACACAACTTTTTTTTAGGGGGGTTGTTGTTAATGCATTCTTTTTCTCTCAATCATTTAATTAATTTGATAAACACACTCTCAGTAATATTGTGTTCGAAAAACGTATTATTTCATATTTATTTGTGATGTAATGTAAATGTAGATTATAAAAAAATTGACTAATTAATTTTTCAATTGTAATTTTTAATTATAATATTTTTATATATATTAATTTAAAATACGTATAGAAATAGTTATAATTTGAAAAATGTGTACATAAATAAATTAGAATATATATTTTATAGGTATGTATTTGAGAAATTTGTATACCAAAAGTGACCAAAACAGAAAGCGGTTCTTTTTGAGAAATGTATTACCTGAAATTGAAAATCTATTAATTTTGAAAAATAGTTACAAAATGTAAGATAGAAAAATGCTGCAAATGACGGGAAAAGTTTAAATTAAAGACAAACATTTCACTCATTCAATTGCAAGAATCGCAAAATTTCGTACTACTATTTTTATGAGAAAAATATATTTTAGACCGGCATAATACAACTGCTTATTTAAAATAATTTGAAACAAATTAACTTAACTAGCAAAACTAGCAAAATTAACTAACAGAAATATTTACCTGAACAAAATTAACAAAACAAATTAAACAACAGAACAAAAAACATATGGAAGAAACTTTTGTTTCTGTTTTAAACACAAAAAAAATTGAAAATTATTTTAATATTTGTATTTGTGTTTTGAAAAATAATTTTGCCATAAAGAAAATAATAACAAGTTGTGCAATTCTTGCAATAATAAGAAAATATTATCTTTTTATCAAATTCGTAATTATAACACTACTAGAAGAAAAAACTATAAATTAGAAAGATCATATCACATCTTAACGATGATCGTGAAAGGATTGTAAAAATTGGAAAATAACGATATAGTACAATACTTTTGTAACGATATGAATGTATTCAAACAATCATTGTATGATATTTGAACTATCGTGCAAGTAATCATTTGTATCATAAGAACGATCATAGGACAATATTTGAAACACTGTTTAATTAAAACTTTAAATAAGTGATTGAATAACGATATTTCTAGATATTTTAACGATAGTTTAAATCATTACAACAATGATTTGAACTATGAATTAAATATCTGATATTATCGTTATTGAATCATCTTTTGATTTTCAATTTTACATTCGTTTTACGATAGTTGTAACGAGATAAACTATCGTTAAAATATCGGAAAATATCATTATTCGATAATTTTTTAAGACTTTTTCAAATATTGTTCTATCGATCGTACTAATGATTTTAACGTTTAAATATCTTGAAATATTGTAATGCAATCAGTTTTAACGTTTTATTCATTATTATTATTTATTAATTTAATTATTAACTATTATTGTTTCAAATATCGTTCTGCGATCGTTCTTATGACTTAAAGGATCGTTGAAATGTCTTTATTCAGTATTATTATATATATGGGTACGGATCTTAATTGTAATATTATGTTCAAAAATCGTCTAGCAGTCGTTGAACGATAATTTAAATATCATACAATAATTGTTTGAATAGTTTTAAATCGTTACAAAAGTATTTCACCATGTCATTATTTTCCAATTTTAACGATCATTTCACGATCATCCAACGATCATTGTTAAAAAGTCGTTTAATGATCGTTCTAATAGATGCTTTTTTTTCTCTCTTTGCTTAATATAACTTTATGTATAATTTTAAATTTTTTTAGGTTCTTTGTTAATATGAAAATTTTTTCTATATGAAAAATTAAGAAAAAATGAGTTTGAATTTAGGATGATATAAGTGTAAGTAATTCATAACAATCAAATAAAAATATTTAATCAGGAATACCCTATATATAGAAGTGTTCACGTTATTATCGGAATGAATAAATAATGTTCAATTACTTGAGATCGAATTATTTCTTTCGTTCACTTCTGAATGTTTGACACACGTGGCTGCGTATAATCCGGGATGAATGAGTCAACTTTTATAAATCCATATATGAAATAATCGAGGAATCGATTTTGGAGGAGTATCGCATGTGTCCTCCGTAATATTCAGATAAAAATATTCTCATGGTTGGCTGTTCTATTCGCACGAATGAAAGAAGGCTATTCTAAGGGTCGATTTGATGAGGGTACGTACCTTATATTGACAGGCGTGGTTGTAGGGGCAAAGGGCTGCCAGAGAAAGCTGATTGGTTCAAGACTACGGGATATCACAGAACCCCATTGCTCTTCTACTCTACACAGCTTTAATAAAATGAACATTTGTTCACACAAGGAATTGTTGCAATTCCATGTATGTATTCACTACGAAAATACTACGTTGAATCAAGAAAATCTTACTTGAATTAAGTAGAAAATAGCGTCAAATACATTTGACAATATTTCTGCTTTGACAAAATCCATTATTATTTTTAAATACACTCATAATTTCTTCTTTAATTACATTTGTATATACTTGAACCAAGTATATTTGAGATTTAATGAAATGTATAGTGTGTGAGAAAGAATCAAAAACATCAAATGGAACTAATTCGTTGTTTACTTGAATTAAGTACAGAAATGTTTTGAGAATATTATAATTTATTTTCAATCATTTATTTTATTATTCTAGGTTCTATAGTCTTTCTTTTTCTTTTACTTAATGTGAACAATAAACATATTTAAATATGAATACAAAACTCACACTGCTATTCACACTGCTAATTATTTCATTTAATTTGGTAAAAGCTTGAAACAAAGTATATAATTATTGTAAACTCAAGTATAATATCGATTTAGTTCAAGTAAAAAAATATACTTGTTTCTAATAAAAAATTCTTAGAGAAGAAGTAAATAGAGTACATATATATAAAGTGCTTAGATTTAAAAATCGCTAAGTCCATTTTGAAGAAAAATTTTTGAAATACAATAAAATATAATTTCTTAAAATATGTAATTTTGTGTATTACATTGGATTTTCTAATAGTGCTTTGAAATACAAATTTAAATTTAGTTACCATTTTCTTATAAAATGAAAATATATCCGAATACAAAAAAGTTAATAAAAATGTTAATTGATATATCACGTTTTGAATCTAGGCGCTTCATATATAGATTACAATATGAAATAATATTCTGGTTTTATTAACATAAATTTTCAAATTATTTGAAATTATTAGATTGGTTTTATTTGTAATTTCTTCAGTATATTCTAAACTTTTAAGCTTATATATTTTTTTTATTTGTATACGTCATATATGTAGTTAAATGTTAAATTAAATGTTAAGTTCACATTTACTTAGTTTTTGCTGTTTTTTAACGAGACGAATAACAGTAACTTCGAATGTGTGAAAATGCACCATTTTGATATAATTTTCATTCTTTTAAATGCACAAAGATTTATTATTTAACAATCTTAATTAATTAATCAAACTAAAAATGTTAGTCACAACTCAGTGATACGTTAATTAATATATCTATTTAGTTTATTCAGTGAGTCCTAATAATTCATTTCCTGGCGAAACCAATTTTTGTTAGAAAATAAGTAAAACCATACATAAGACCGCCATACTGTTCATATCCAGCAAACCCTTTTAATTAAAACATAAATTTATAAATGTCTTTCACGAACGAAAATATAAAATAAAATTTTATATTTTAAACATAATCCGTATTGCCACAATTTATATACACATTATATATAATTTTTATATTTTTTTCAAATATATAACTTTACACAGAAAAAGACAATCTTTCGTTTCTTTACAACTATTGAATTATATTTATGAAAAATTTTATATTCATATACATTCAAAAAGTATATGCATGATGTAAAGAAAAGTCATGGGCAGCGTAAATGGCGAGGTGGTTTGAACGTAAAGACACCGTTTAACTACGAAGAAGTTTTCATAGCAACTCTGACGGGAGAGTGACTGGCGTGATTTCAGACTACTGGGTTAGTGATTGATTTACTTTGAATGATTAAATACGATAATGAAGGGGTGTCTAGAAGTTACAGTATAATGTCACATAATAAACTTATCAAATTTTAAAGTTAAAAATGAATCCAAATATAAGATATTTTTCGATAAAATTTTGATAAAACTTTATCAATTTTTTTGGATAAAGTTTTTAATAAAAAAGATTTACACAATGTTTACATATAAATAAGGTTAACATATCGTTTACCTATACATAAGGCTTATATGAGTTTTACATAATGTTTACATATACATAGGATTCACATAAAGTTTACATAATGTTAACATGTATATAAGGTTTACACAAGGTTTAACAAGTGTTAATCCTTGTGTAAATTACTTATCCAATTACTTATTAAAACATATAATGTTTAATACTAATTAAATTAAATATTTGTATTTATTCTAAAAATGAAAATCGCTTATTATGATTTCTTATTATCTTAAGATCTAAAACGATTGTAAAACCGTAATCGAATTTTGCTACCGTCATTCTTGCTACCGTTGTCCATTCTAAATGCTCGAAACACAAAAAGTCACTAAATATAAAATCGTAGTCGGCTTGACATTTTTGTTATTTACGGCTTGTAAATAACATTTAATCCTATCAAAGCAAAACTAGCATTTTCATTAAAACTAAGAATTATAGATAATAAGTTTCGGTTATGACAAGCAAGAGTTTCTTAAATGTTTCTGACAGAGTAGTCAAAGGGTTAGACTGTTTGATTTATTGCAGTGTGCGACTTTTTCCAAAAGTTAACGTCGTTGGGGCAAAGCAATTCAGAAACAAAGGGATTGTAGTAGGTCATAACCTAGTGCAATAAAACATTTTCAAACTACTGTAATAAAATATCTATGGCTGTGTACATAATGGAATACATTAACTTACGATAATAATATGAAAAGAAAAATTAAAGAAATATTCATACTTTTATTAAAGTTGGGATTTGACGAAAAATCTACATTTTTCGAAAAATTCTATCTCATATGTACACTTATATTCATACTTATTTATCATACCTTATTTTATAAGCTGTTTCAATACATTCATGTCTATACCTTTTATGATTTGGTAATTATTTCTTAACTTTACAAAACTAAAATGATGTTGTAATTTTCGTGATCAATTTTATAAGCAATTTTGTTTACATACATCTAATCGATAATTAGTCGTAATCAAAAGTGTTTAACGCTAAAAATATATTTCCAGCAAAAATTTAGACAAAAATATATACTTTGTATACATATGCCCAAACCATATAATATAAGAAAAAAAGGAAAAATATGTATTAAATATATGTAACATGTAT
>JABFPJ010003536.1:0-15883 GCA_022817425.1 Gryon sp. ZL-2020 | reverse complement strand
AAAGAACAATCGAAAATGACACATTTTCGATGCTTGCTTCTGTCTTTGGACTTCCCTTTTATCACCTTTGCCAATAAAACTCCCTTGCATGCGTGGAGTCGGCAAATAAAACCGTAAAAGAGGAAAAATGTGATAATGAACGAGAGAGAAAAAAATAAAAGGGGAAAAAAAGGAAGAAGAGCCTTTGCGAAGCAAAAAGATTTACACGCGTGACGTGTAACAGCTTTGAACTGTAAGAACCCTACGCCACAATAAGACAGTAATACAGAACGTGCCGTGTTACATACAGACACAAAGCGGGAACTCACTTTCCGGTAATATTCGCGCTACGATTCTCTCACTTGAAGCGATAAAAAAGTAAATCTCCGCGCGTACTAAATCGAATATTTCTCAAGATACGTATTTGATATTTTGTCTTATTATGCAACTGAAATGCATTCTCAATTTGTTATGCAACAAAGCTATGCAACTTCTTAATAGTAAACATATGAATAATAAAATATTTAAGAATAAAAGCAGATATAATAATTAGTTTACATTAATAAACCAGAAAAATTCGTCACTAAATCTTTCAAAAGATATGCTTGCAAAATCATTTCTGCGCGATTTGAAATTATAATTGTATTTCTTTAAGGTTGTAGTGTTATTTCTTTATATGTTATATTTGTTAGTTTAAAATATTTTAAATAACATAAATTCTGCATTATTAACCACATAAATTTGTTTAAATTATGTATCTTTTGGATAAATCGTGTTCTGTTGCACATATAAATTCAGTCTCGTTTGTCCGATGCCATCATTGTGATCACAGACACAGTAGCAGTCTGCTGCATGTTTCACGACACAGTCTGTCGAGGACCGCGAATAGCATCATCAATGATTCTAACTCAGGTGTTATGCAAGCATATGTAGTCAATCGCGGTGCATATATCCCGCTGAGAAAGCAGATCGATCCCCACGACCTTTTCCTTTATATTGCGCGGATATACGCGCATCGTTTCGTTTCTCTTTCGCGGTTGCTCTCTCCGGACGACGCGCGCGCGATCAAGAGAAGAGTCGTGGGAAATTTCAATCGCGTTACGTGCGACTCGCAAAATCGTTACGTCATTTCATTTTCTAATCGACTATCATCATTTAAATCCGCTTCTTAACCCTCGCATACTTATCACGCAGTCTGACATATTTGATGAATAAAAATGTTTCGCCTAGTTTGATACCTCCTTTTCATCATCAATAAGTATTTCATTATGCAGGAAAATACATTTCGCGGAATTATTTACTATTACCATTATAAGTAAAAGTACACAATTTACATATCATTTGACTTTAATGATTTCTTAAAGACTCATTTTGTATTGATTTTTCTATGAAACATTATATTGATACACATTTTTGATTCTATTATAGAGAAATTTATAGTTTTTTCATATTATCACTAACTTTTCGACTATAATTTTTATCCTAATTTTTTTAAACTTGCACTTTAATGAATAATTTGTAATTTATACTTTGTGTGAAAAAAATGACATTAAATTAAATAATTCGTTATTAAGATATAGTTAATAATAATGTTTTACTTCTAAATAAAATATAAAATTTATCACAAAAAAAGCGATTATAAAAATTGCCTTAATTTGATTTTAACATTGCAGAATAATTTATAATACAAGGAACGAAAACGTGAATGAATATTATGTCAAGCGTGACATAAAATCTGATTAGTATTAAAATGCGCTAGAATGTATGGTCAACACGCGGGCAAAGTTTTCGTCGAGTACGTATTTAACGGTCGTGAGCAACAAAAAAAATGTACGAAAAAAAACGCGTAAATATGTCGCAGCTTAAACAAGCTCCGGCATGTACGGCTAATTTTGCTCTTGAGTTAGTTAAGCGACCAAGCACGGCGGGAAAAGGTGCAAAAAGTAAATGATGCAATAATGAGTCCAAAAGTGCGCAAAAGAACGAGACGAAACGGAACGCGCGATAGAAGGAACAACGCGCGGCATTATACGAGCAAGGAAAGTGAATTATGGTAATGCGGCATCGTCCAAGTCGGCCCGGGTTTTCTCTCTTTCTCGGCCCCAACATGCGTGCACAGACGGCTTTCTTGAGGGCGAATGAGAACCCCGCGAGAAAAGAAATTACACAGAGAAATCGAATTAATTTTAGCCTCGAGATTACACATCTCCTTTCAACAAATATAATCCGACAAATGTATTCATTTATGATAACGCAATCTTGCGCGATTTTAAAGAACAAATTTTGCCTTCCTTCGTCTGTTTTATAAAATTTGCCAAAACACATTTAACCAACGAATTATTTCGAGAGAAATTTTCGTGCAGTGTTTTGACACAGTTGGAAAATGTTTAGCAATGTATTTAAACATACTGCAAATGGTATAAATGTTTAACAGACAGACAGTTAGAACAACATGAAACAATATGTTAAGGGGAGAGAGAAAACTGTGATTTAGTGTAATTGTTGTTTATACTGTGCAGAACATTAATTATTTATAGCAAGACAATTAATTAATCAGCAATTTGTCGTTTAATTGATAGAATTGATAAAAACAATGCCTAAAAATGGCATATTAGAATGTATAACACATTGCACATATTCAGACTTGTGTAAGATATTTCCCACGGTTTGACATCGCTGCGCCTACTCTGAGGGAGGCGCAGCACGTCTTGAGAAAGGCATCCTCTGAACTGTGCTCGGCAGTCTTAAATCGCGACCCGACATTAATCCAATTTGCCGTGCGACGTAAAAATCAATCATTAATGAAAGCAAATATTCCAAAAGCCAAGAAAGCAGAGCATTAGTTCAGACGCACATAATACGAATGTCAGGAGAGAAGGTGAAAGAAGGGAGTAAGTGAAGATAAAGAAATATAAAAAAGGAAGAGATAAACATTGGAAGTGGAAAAACGAGACAAGTTCGATCTTATGTCACGTTCCCACGTGGAAAGAGAAACTGATATACATTAATAGGCGCATTATCGTGTGCTTTAATTATGCCCCGTTATTATCATTCATTGTTCACGGGATATTCCCCACCAAAATCATTTGTGCCGTGGCTTTTTACGTCTCAAAGAGGCATGTCGTGAATGGGCAAGAAACAGTTGTTTTGATTCTAAATGCTGCACAATGATAATTGTATTCTTGTCGAGTAGAAAAATCGTCGCGTTTTCTTAACGCTGAAATGTGTTTGTGCGATTTCTATGTTTAGCAATCGTCTGTAGGAAATGAAAAATTATTGAATAGCTTAGCAAATGAAAAGAAAACAATATTTTTTTCTTTAATAAATGTTTAATAGTAACGAAAGAATATTACTACTTACTTATTTTATACTTTTTATATTAAAGACATAAATCAAAAATATGTTAAATGTATTATTCATGTTAACTTGGATAAATTTAATCAAACAGTATACACTATCAAATTCCCATCTGCACTTGCAATTACTTAATCAGCAACCAAAAAAAAAGAAGAAGTCATTCTGGATTTTTTTTCGAAATTAAAAAAAGGCAGTCGGATGTGTCACATTTGCCATCCTTATCTCCTACGTGCTCGCAGACTCAAATTTGTAAGGGCTCTGTTGTTTCTGGATCACGATAAAAGATAGCGAAGACTCGTTTGAGGCAAATGAGTCGTACGCTCATTGAATAACTAACGAAAAACTTGTAATATATATTTTTTTTATTTACTTGAGCATTTACATTCTTTCTTAAAGTAAAATGGATAAATAAACAAAATCTAATATAACGTTATTTCATCGTAAAATAATTTATCATTATCTGAAAGGAAAAAAAGAAGCAATAATAACAGAAAAAAAGGTTTATTGATTGATAAAAATTGCTGAATTAGTCAATAAAACTAGACCGATAATTATTTGAAAATTACAGGTTCCGGAGAAGGCACGGATCGTTGGCGGCACCACAGTCAATCAATTGACATTATCTACTGTTTCTGGTGAGTCGATTGAATTTACCTGTAGTCGTAGTATATACCGAGTTCGGATGCACGCACGGTCAAGGGTGAGATAGCCGGCTATCTCCGTATTCCATACTGTACTGAAATTACGAGCCGCCGAGAACCGATATGATTATATGCCGTCCAATATAAGAACGACGTCTGATTGTAACCGCTTCGGGCATAACATCGCCTTCTATTAAGAGTCTTCAGTTCAACTCACTTTATAAGTTTTTTACAAAATCGTGTCTAACTAACTTAACTCAAACTGAATGTTTGAAAATAATGCAGTTCTATATTTATTAACAAAATAATTGCATTTTTTGTAATAAAAAAATTGTAATTATAATGATTATATTTAAAAAGAAAACTAAAGTAATGCAATTTAATGTTGAAGGTCTATCTTCGTGATGTGTTTGAAGATTTTCCACCGAGTGTGTAAAGTAAATAGAAATACATAGTAATATATGAATATAATAAAAATGCTTTGAAATGTAATATTAATTTTCTTTTAAAATAAATAATTTAAAAATGTTTTTCGATTCAAAACATTAAAATAACAAATTCAATGCATTTGTTTTAATTATATCCTTAAGCTTAAAAATAGCTGAAGTTACTGATGAAAAATACAAACATTAAAGCAACATAATTAACAAGAGAATTAAAATAAATCGGCGTACGGGTCAAAATAATTGCGTCTATATATAGAAAGCTTTTTGTAGTCAGTGAGTTGTATACACATATATACATAGAAAGAAAATGGCTGTAAAAGTACATTCCGAAAGGAGAGTGTGCTATAGGTAGAGTGCAAAGAGGGTACCCCCGGTAGCCAGTGAGGAGAATAGATAAGGCGTAATGAACGCGATATCCTGGTCGAGAGACCGCTTGAGCACGCGTAAGTCTACGTAATCGTGTAAGTGCAGCTACAGGAGCCGCCGAATCGACCATTGTTGCTGCCTCGAGATCCATTAAGGATTTCTGATATTTAGTGCCCCGCTCGTACTGCTATCACCACGCGGCCAGACAAACGAGCCTCGTTCATCGAATTCCAAGCATTTTTCCCCATCTTTTTTGTCTTTCTCTCTTCCTTTCCTTCTTTCTTCCCTTTGACAAATAAACACGCGATTTTGCAATCCATTCTTTGCGAACTCTTTGATCGTCCTTTTAATTACAATAGACTCTTGAAACATGGTGAAACTTTGAAACAAAACTTGATACTTATAAGTAGTATTAGATTAATTATCGAATAAACATATTAATTATCTAAAAACAATTAGTTTTCGAACAAACGAACAAGTATTGAAAAAAAAGTTATAGGAAAAAGTCCTATACCATCTAGGAGGCAAATATAACTTTTGCACTTTATATATAAATTAAGTGCAACATTCTTAAACAATTTTTACTGTCATTCAAGTAAAACTTACTTTAAAAGCAAATTTAAAAAACATTTTTTTTAAATTGGTATAGCAATTTTTTAAATGTGTGACACGATACGTCTTGACTTTTATATGGTATGCTATTTTTTCCTCTAATTTTAATAAATATTCATACATTTTTTCTTTGGGTACAAGTAGTAAATATAAATGTACTTATATTTGGATCTGAATCACGCAGTAAATATATACTCATTGAACGACTATGAGAATAAGAGACGCTATGATTTTCTACCGACTCAGAACTCGTTACCCCAGCTCATCACTACGACGACGAGCGCGGCTGCAATCATTCGACGTGTCTATTCTACTCGCGGTTAATTACAGTCTCCAAAGCTACACGCCGCCCTTTGAATTGATTTCATATCGATCGTGCGATGAATACCATTTGTCTGTACGGTCCTTGCATTAACTTGAAGAAAGTTATCATATTCAACAAATTGTTTAAAGGCCGAAACTTTTTTGTAACAGTAAAAAGTAAATGTTTTAAAAGGTAATTTTACAACGTTTATAGTAATTTCCTTTCAATTCAAAACTTTAACGTATTCGTTGCATTTGTTTTGAAAGTTTTAACTTTAATAATTACGAAAATAGTGAAAGAAAACTCGTCTCAGTATAAATCTCTAGCAGCGTTTTCTTAAGAATATAACTACGTCCGGTTAGGTGTTCGACTTTCAAGCCTTGCGCATTTGGTTAAGTGAAGCTTTCTTGAGCCAGCACTCATATGATTCTTATCTTTTCTTTGTCTGACATTTCAAATATGATGCACCATTCTCCGTTGAGTATCAAAATAGACGAAAAAAAGTCACGCACAAGCAAACGAAATGATTCAATTAAATTTAAGAAACTGCATGCTTTTAAACTCATTCATTAAAAAACTATAAAAATCTATATATGATTTACTGAATTTATTTAAAAAAAAGGAATTCTGTTATTTTATAGCCATTAGTTATTTTTTGCGTAAAGCAGTTTTAAATATCTCATCAATGACTTTGAAGAAAAAAATATTCATCTTTCATGTTTAATCATTTGGTGATCTTTGATGAGAAAAAACAATAATAATTTGAATAAAATGTAAGACCAATTGTATTTAAAACAAGGCTGTATCAATAAAATAATTTTGCGAGTCAAGTGGGTTCCGAAGGATGTATGGGGAAACGTCGCTCGCCGGGTGGTGCTCCGAGATAAGGAAATCGTGATGTAGGAAGCCAGGCCGTAACGCAATCGGAGATGCGCATCTAGCGCACTCCGAATTAATAAATAATAATGCAATATCGTTGCTGCGGGCCGACTTTCGACCCTGCCGCGCTCTACGATATCGCTATCGTTTGTAATTTATATTTGTTTGTATTTTTAATTGTAACGGAATGCTAAGACTGCGCTTCAGTATGTAAATTATCATATTCTCATCTACTTTTTATTCCTCGTTGAATCAAAAATCATTTTATATCTTGAGTTTATTTAAAATTATCCTACAGTTGAAATATCAATACAAGAACGTTTGATAATGAGTCTTTTCTTCACTAATAAATCATGATTATCATGAAAGAGGGATGACATTAGAAAAAAAGCCGCACAATGATTTGTTGATTATATAATATTCTAAAATAATCGCGAGGCAATATGATTGAATGACCCAAATTGAATCAAATGAAGCTTTAATTACAAGTTGAATCGATGCTACGGCAGAAAATAGCGCCAATTTTCTCTTATTGGTTGGCGAGTATTTTTATGAAAAATTCACGGCCCCGTAGGGTTGTTTTCATTGAGAACGCAATGAACCAATTTCATTGGCTTTCTAGGGACGAGGGGGAAAAACAGTTTCGATGAGGGTTAGAACGATGTTTTCGAGGGTGCGACTCTCCGCGATCAATGAAATTCACTTTAGAACATGCGTGTAGGTGGGGGAGGAACGAGGGAGAAAGGAAGGCGGAGGCGAAAAGCTTTTTTACTTGTATATGTTTTACACATGATTTTTCCCGTCATAAACACAACGCGATTTGTCACCTCTATAAATTAAATATGGACGGTTTATTATTATTTATGTCATATATATTATCAATCAAATAACAGCTTTATTAAAAAGTACAATGATAATCATTAGTAGCGTTCTTTTGTTAAATGAAACATTAATTAATAAAATTAATCTTCATTTTCATTTTCAATTTAAAAACTTGTATTAAAACATTTTATTTTTAAATAATTTTAATTGTGTAAACTTTAACTTATTCTTCATCCTACTGAGAATTAATTATTCTGCTTCAATTAATATTGCAAACTATTTTGCTCAATAGCATAATACATTTAAATTCATATTTATCAGTTGTAAATATCAGTTTAAACAAATTTACAGAAAATAAAATTAACGAGTTAGAAAAAACTACATAATATACTCAACGTCGTTTAATCTTCATTTAAATGATGAGTCAGACAAAGGTAGGCATTGTATATTTACTTGTTTAACAAATTCGTACCTATATTGACTATTAATGACCGTGAATGAAATGTGGTAATAAATATACAGATCCGAGTTCCGACAGTAGCAAAAAAGCACGAGCGGATAACGCAGCCGGGCCAGGCAGCGAACAGGCGTGCTGCAATCTTTTACGATTTGTGAGGACAAACGGTCTCGGCGTGATCGCGAGGTATACCGGTATTATAATTATCGGCTATCCGGTTCCCAAGTTACACCCGATACGTACGTTAATAGCAGTAAACGACGGAAGAGCGTTTTCCAGCGTTCAGGATGGAGCAATTTTTTTTGCCGTAATGACCATTGGCCGAGCTACCGTTACGTTATGCCGATTACATGCTGATACTGTAATAACGTATGCTTAGCTGTCGAGCAAGCGTTGTCGAACCGCTATATATTGGCGCTTTCAAGCCACCTATCAAAAATTCTACTTAAAAAAAACAAATGAGTCTCATTTTTCATCGTCTAAATTGCGATATTAACTTCTTTTTCTATATGTCGATATCATACATGTAGATTCAAATTGTATTATTAAAAATAGATAGATTTTCATTCTCATTAACATCATGTATACTATATATTGAAAGTTTTACAATGTGAAAGTTAAATCAGTAATTGAAAAAGGATGTAATTATGTAAATTAAGTATTGATGCATTTAATTTATAATACAGAAGTGATGATAAAAATATTATTACTTGATTTATTACTTAAAAATTGCTGGCTACATTGCAAAAGTAATAAAATTATGAATGTTAACTGTATTTCTCTGTATATGTATTTTATCACTTGTGCACAATTCATGCTTCGTTTCTTTTCGCTCTAGCTTTTTGATAATTCATAGCTTGCCGTGATCTCTCGTTTTGTAATTTTTCATTAAAAATTCATTGTTTTCAATTTGATTCCATTTTACCAGAGTTGTGCCGTTAATGAAAAAAATTAACTTCGTTAAGTTAAAAGTTAATCCTAGTTAAGTTAAAAAAAAGTTAATTAACAAAAATTTAATTTGGTAAAGTTAAAAAGAAGATAATTAAAAAAAAATTAATTTGGTGGAGTAATTTAATTGATTATTCATATATAATTTATCTGCATAAACTTTATTTATTGATAATAATTATTAATAATATGAAATACATATATTTGTATATTTATTAAATTTGATAAATTTAAAACTATGTTACTAAAACCACTTAATCAATTAAATTTAATTAATTTTTTATTAGCCATTTCTTTTATTAATGAAACAACTCTGTTTTCTAAAAACATACAAATTAACTAATCTTCAAAAAATATAAATAATATAATATTTTTAACTTTTTTTATTTTTATCGTTAAAAGTTAAAAGTTAAAAATTTTCCATAAGTTAAGTTAAGTTAAAAGTTAACAAAAAAAATTTTTAACGATGTTAAGTTAAAAGTTAATTAACTTTAACGTTTAACTTAACTTTTAACTTTTTTCACGTTAATTACCCAACCTTGCATTTTACATCTGTGAAATTTCACTTTATTCACCATTTTTGAAATTATATTTTCTTTTTTATGATTTTTGATTTTTTTTTTTCATTCAATAATGATATGTTTGAATGCACTTTTTTCCAGAAGGTAGTTTGTAGTTGATTAAAGTAAAACAATTTTTCAAGTTTACATTTTTGCTCTGTTGGTTTTGTTTTTCTTCGCGCACTTTAGTTTACCGTTACATTTTAATAATGAGTACACAGTAGAACTTGTAACAAGTCTTGTATATCTGTCGGTTTACATTCATGAGCGACATTCGAGAGAAAAAAATGCGAAAGACTGGGTACAAATTTTACAGCAATAAATTTATGTTCTTTCATTATCGCTATTCATTTACACGGCGTAAGTCATAATTTCTGCAATTATATGTGCGCCTGCGAAGACGCATTCGTCTCTCTGTAATTAAGTTTTGTTTGCTTTGTTCAGAAATCGCTCGAATTTAATCTGCAATCATTCTCAATGAAAGTATTTTTATCTTGATCAAAATTTGCATATAAAACCAGATTCATTAAAATTAAGGTATAATTATACATTTTCATAATTTTATATTTATTTTAAAAGATGAAAAAGAATCAATTATTATAATAACATTTACAGACTTTTGACAAATATTTTTACAATAAACTTCACTAAATAAATAAAGCCATTTTAAAAATGTATTTCACATAAAAGCATAACGCAATATGTCAATGAATGAAAGCAGAAAGTTTAATTTAATGAGTATTCATAAGTAATGAAAAAATAATTTTTTAACAATTATAGAACCTATATTACACCAAATACTATATATTTACTTTATATTTACTATGTATTTACTATATATATATAACTAATAAAACAAGATTTTTATTTCTTTATATATTAAAGAGACTGTGCTTTACAAATATGAAAATCAAACAAAATCAAATATGTTTTGGAAGGTTGAATAATAATGTCTAAAAAAAGGACAGATGAACAAAAGTGTCAGATCCAATAAGGAAAAATTATCGAAACGAAATAACTGGATTAAAGAAAGATAAGAGTTGATGAAAAGCGAAATTGGGCCAAGCGCGAACAAAAAAAGCGGCTCCTCCCTCTGTTTCGCATCGTAGTCAAATAGACACGAGTGAAACAAGACCCCGTTGAGAGCTGTTGCCCTGACATGTTCATCAACAAGACACCCCTCGACAAAGAGAGGATGAGATCAAAAATAATCCAGGCCGGTTGAAAAACACAACGCAATTACTCAAAGTATGTGCGCGCGCGCTCGTTCATCGCGTCGCGATAAATAACAATAAGTTGACAAAATGAATGCAAAAGTTTGGGTGCGATTGCTGGCTCGGCATGATGAATTCGGATCATGAATCACGGAATCTTGGCAGCCCCCGGAGTTGAATCCTGGAGTAGTAGTCGGTGGGAAACAACAAGACCCTCGGTCGCGCGCGCGACCCTCGGGGCTGTTATGCAACCCATACCCTCGATCGCGCGTCCTTACTGGCGGACGAGCCGAAAGGCGAGGTCTTTAGAAATTCCCCATAGGTCTTTACGGAAAGGGTGACTCGTCCAATGGGTGTGGCTTGAGATCACGAAATTTATGCTAATCGCCCAAGCCGAATCAGCTCGAGGGAAAGTGGGGTGCGTGCGAGTCAGTCCGCTGTCGACGAGAGAGCTGCATCGATTTTTCTCGCACCGTCATCCCATCTCGCGGACTCTCTCTATCTCTCTCTTTCTATCACGCGTGTATGTATGTATATATGGACACGCATAACACATGTGCAATTTTTCGCTCTCGCTTGCTCGATTCTATTTCACATGTGCCGCTCGCGCCGCACCATTGTTTTCGCTTTCGATCGATTTATTTTTCAGCTTCTTTTTTCAACCAAACTCCCGCGCACTTTTGGCCACGAATTTTGAATCAATTTGACATTGCGTTCAATCGAATGATTCTGATTTTCTGGTCAAAATAGACAGTCAAAAGATCAAGATCAATTGTTTGATCTTTTATGTTTCAAATAATAGCGTTAAAGATTATTATATAATATTTTAAATGAATAAGTATTTAATATATACTTTTATAAATATTGTAAGTTTACTTACAATATTTATATTTTAATTTTTTGAATGTGAAGCTCTTCAGTTTCATTTTGAAATAAATAGTCCACTAAATCAGATGTTTGTAAAGTATTTTTAAACAAATGCAGAAAAGGCTTTGTTGAAGTCATACATTTTATAAACCGCTGACGTTTTTTTACTAAATATAATGATATAATTTATTATATTTCGTTTGACAAAAAATTTTAACAAAAATAGAAAATCATTTTGGAAACATTCATCAATGACGAATTTTTATACCCACCAATTTAAGTTTCTAATTAAATAAAATCTTCTAAGCTACATGTCAGAATGTTTGAAAAAGAACTCTCATTATTAACGAAGTATACACTCTCTCAACTGGAAGAAGACAAATATACCCTCCTGAATGCCAGTCTCAAAGTAGAGGACTTTGATCCCACATAGGTATAAATTTGAATGAACTTACAATTATCATTATATTCGAATTAGAGAATACTTTACCCTTCTGCTAAAAAATTTTAATAAGATTAGTTAAAAGTTCAAAACAACTTTCTGTATAATAATTACAAACTTACAATTTCGATCGCAATCTTATCATACTCTAATAAACATAATACACATATTTCAGCCGGATCTTGATTAATGTAATAACTTAAAACAATTTAAATTATAGTGTCACAAATTTGACATATAAAAATGAATCCTATTTTAATGTACAAATTTAACAAAATGTTAATTGATTTCAATCAATGTTATAGTACAGTTATTGAATCATTTAATTGAGATTTAAATAAAACAGCATTTTTGATACATCAAAAATGATCGATATCTCCATCTAAGAACTTTAATTGAGCATATATAACTCGACTTACTGATTTATTTATCAGTAGATCACATCTTAATTTCCTATATTGCAATCGTTCCTTTTAATACTAATACAACAATTTATATTAAAAATATTCTTCATTAAAGCAACATTCCAGATAAATTGATAATGATTTTTGTCCAATAAAAAAATAACGCCTCGTTTACTCTAACAAGTAAATCTATAACTCTATCTAAAGAAATATTATCAGAATTGCAAAAATTAATAACCTGAAATTTTCGCACTTCGGAAAATGTAAATAAAGTGGAAAAGTGCTAACATTTTTTTGTACTTGGCCAGAGACACTATCGTGTCTCTTGATAATAGTAAATCATGCCGTTTAAGTGTTAAATTATATCAGACTGGCATAATTTACGTGACTTTCTAATTAATACATTTAACTTTTACTTGATTTTTTAAGTCACCGAAATATTTTTTATGTAAACAATTTCATACCGAACAAATATTTGTCTTTCTGTCAAGAATATTTTTATACAATAATGGTCAAAAATGTGAATGAAGCTCTATCATAATCCAAAACTACTAATCTAAATCAATCAAAATGCGTGAATACATACCCTCCAAATGCACGAATAAAATACAAACAAATTTAACATTACGATTTTGAACTTTTTTCATCAATAGCTTTCAACAATTTTTCCTATGATTTTCCCTAATTTTTCAATAAACAAAATCGTTTCACTTGCAATATATTCGGTGATGAAAAATATTGGAAATGCACTGATAAATGTTGCAATGTTATTGTATATGTTAACACAAATGATATAGTTTCGGATGTTGTATCTACACTCAACGAGCACACCTATGAAAAGGAAGTCTCTGACGTTGATATTGAAAATTATCTCGCGAAAACTGAGTGCAAGAGGGAAGCAATCGCGAATTTAGACTTACTACCCGTCAAAAAAATACGAAGCGCTCTTATGCGCATCGTAGAAAAATGTCTTTCATCCCAAAAAGATTTCTGATTTATTTGTGTCATTTTTATTTTACCAGAACATTTTTCATTAGCGCATGTAACATATAGAATTTTTGGTATGAATTTTTGGATTTTTTATTTAAAAAAAATGTGATGTTAATATAAATAAAATAATCGTTTAACTAAAATTTCTTTTTCTTATAAACAACAATGAATAATTAGACGCGTATTCGTTAATTCTTTTCAGTGATCCATATATACGTAATATTATCTGAATGAAACCGCAAAAAATTCTTAATAACTCTATTCATTAACAAAACTGATTTCTTCTCATTAGCATAATTCTTTTAATATATTCATATTTCATGATTTCTTGGTATGTCTATACTATATTGCGTTCAATCGAGTTTTATGAAACACCGCCCTAAAATAAAGTATATCCACATTTAATTGTCCATTTCTGCTGGTTTACCCTTTGTTATCACAAGATGCGCATGCGCTATCTTTTATAAAACCCGAGCCGCAGCAAAAACATGCGTGTTGCGTATATATAGGGTGAGCAAAAAGCTTTTTACGGTTTGGAGCGACGAAAGCTTTTGCACTCTATGCATATTAAATAGAACGTCAAAAAGTAAATCATATCATTTCTTTGAATTATTTTTATTAACAATAAATTATAATTACAAACTAAATGAAATAAAACATAAAATGTACCAAAAATAAGATGTTTTCATTGCTGCATAATTTAAAAAAACACACACGCACATTGAATTTTATAGTAATGAAGAAAAAAAGACGTCAAGTGTCAAAGAATATATTTTACCATGAATATCATCATTTAAATTAATCAAGAGCTTTTGATAAAGATTCAAAATAAATTTTTTAATGCTTTGTTCATCTGATAAAAACAGCTCTCCCTTTAACCGCAGTATTTACAAAGGTTCGTGAAAAAAACTACGTTTCAGTTTACTAAAAGTTTCTCGATGAAATTAAACACATTTTAATTGGATCAGTTTTATTTGTGAATTTATTTATTACTTTTTTTATTTTTTACAGCGGCAAGTAAACACGTTGCGTTTGTACGAATCAGTTTGTTTTGAGATATTTCGGTCAGATTCGGCAATGAAATTTATTTTTAGTTTCAATGAATTATAATAACATGTTAAAGTAATTTTGCTCACTTAAAAGCACTTAAAAAAATGAAAGTTTTTAAAACAAACATAATTCATGAAAACTTTTGTTAAAATCTAATTAACATTTTAATTGGAATGTTAATGTGCATATTAAATTGTGCATTCATATTTTACTTCGATTTAATATTTTTCAAATTTCAACTTTTCTTAATTAGTTATGAACATTTGTTTATATTAACTGTATATTTTGAACTGAAGATTGTAAATGTAATTAAAAAAGTCTTCTGTTAAATTGACTAACAAAATTAGTTGGCCCTTCATCTAATACTAAAATGCCACAAAACCCAAAGTTCCAACAGTTAGAAGCAAATAAAACGAATCTCACCCTGTATATATCGTAACATAAGATAGGGTAGAAAAAGGGATGTGCGTTGCAAAAAAAGAGAGGGGGTGGTGCGATGGTGGAGAGTGTCGCTCTTTGCCCCGCATCAACGACGGAATAAGGGTAAGAGGGTAGCAGAACGAGAAGGGACCAAACTGGGGGCACACACAACAACCGGGGGGATACGCCGGCAAAGCCCCCGCCAGATCCACACCATTCCGAGAGTGTGTCGTCTCGCCTCGGGAAAACAAGTTCATTTTCGCGAACGTCTCTCTCTTATTATTCTTATTATTATTATCATTTTATACATTTTGATTTGCATTATTTTATTATGATTCTTTTAATCATTAACAATTAAAATACAAATTTTAATGTCTTTCTTTTTCGTATAATAAAAGTGTTAAATTTACGTTGGAAAATGTGCAAGTTTATCCATTTTTTATTCGACAAAAGTTTTAAAATTGTATATTTAATTTTCATGTGAAAAACATAACACAAACATAATACAACCACAATTCTAAAAGTGAATTTCAAGTGGAACGTTTTCGCAGTGGTGGATTAACGGTGGATTTAACGTGGATTAAGATAAAAAATGTCTTTTTCTTCGGGAAAAGTGGAATTGAGACGATTTTATATGTATGTGTGTAAAACGTCTGTACACACACAGTTAAAAAGCCGGCCCATGTGTGTTGTGCCATGCGACGCGACGCGTGCCGCGTCTGCGTGTCGCGTCGCGTTCGACGAACAGCAGGTGCGTGGGCGTCGCTGCGCGAAAACGCCGGCAAAAGTCGCGTGACAACGTGGAAAACTCGGGAAAGCGGGGGAAAATCGCCGCATGTGCTTGAATTGTCTTAGACACGAGTATCCCCGTGTCTTTGGTTAACGAAGGACAAGAGCTCCAGACTCGCTCCCACACGCTCATTCCTTCGGCGTCGTTCCCGACGACGTGGGCATTTTATTTCATCGCTGCTCGAGTGACGCGAAATGGAGTTCACCAACGCAACTCAAACGAAGCTTTTTCGCGAAACTCGTTGTGCTATTGTGAAAATTTTTTTTCGATTTTAAAATGATTTCACTTTTTTTTCAATTTTTTTTGTTTTTTTTTTTTTTTTTTTTTTTTTTTTT
>JABFPJ010003535.1:0-15886 GCA_022817425.1 Gryon sp. ZL-2020 | reverse complement strand
TTATTTATATTTGTTTATTATTATTATTATTTTGTTTTAATTTTATTAATTAACACATTTTTAAATTTGTTTAGAGATGAATGGCTCTTGGCTAGGAAGAGGTCGAGGAGGTCGACTTGCCATTTACGCTGGTAGCACATTGGTTTTAGTCTTTATAATATTGTTATATAGAGCAGCGAGTGTAGAAATGGGCCGACTTCGAAAAATCAATGAACAATGTACAAAACAACAGGAAGCTTTTGCTAATCAACTTCAAGGTACAAGTATTCCTTGATATCCATTTAAAATATCACATTTTTGCAATTTACAATACAATGCCATATGTACATAAAATGTATTTACATTGCACACTGAAAATATGGCTTTGAGTTTTTTGTTTTTCACAAAAGATAAGCAAATTTATGCAAATAGGTTTTTATAAATATTTAAAAAGGCAATATTTCATAGTTAATAGAAAATGAAATGTTAAAAAATAAAAAAATTGTTTTAAAATGTACTGAACAATTTGTTTATTAAAAATCATTGGACATTTTTTCAAATAATTTATTATTATATTAAATGAATAAAATAAATAAAAATGAAAATAAAAAAATTGTAATTGAAATAATGAATCAGATATTGTAATAAATGTAATTAATTGCAGTAATATACGATTACAAAGTAAGACTGGAAAAGTTTTTGGCCGACGAGAAGAGTTCAAATAAGGCAATTAAGCAGGAATTGCAACAACGTGCGTCGAATGAAAAGGCGCAGCGTGACAAAGACAATGCCGAGGCAACGCGACGTTTCAATGCGTTGCAGCAAAATTACAAATTATTGCAAACGGAGAATCAAGATTTGACGGAGGAATTGAAATTGTTGAAGGCAAAGGCTGTCGAAGACAGGAAGAATCATACTCTGGTGATGGAGCAGTTGAGGGAAGAGATTAAGCAGACAAAGAGTGATAAGGAGAGGTCGATGGAACACTTGAAAGGCAAATATCAGCAGCTGGAGAATGAGAAATCGGAGTTGGAGGAAAAGTATGACGAGTTGATGAAACGAAATGGCACGATTGACAGCAAAATTGAGCATTTGCGCAAGGAAATTGTACAGTTGAAGCGCGAATTGGAGGAGGCGAGGGGAAAGGTAGTGGAGTGATTGCATTATTTTTTTTAAGTATTTATTATTTATTTGATTTTAGTTGAGGAAAAAGTGACTGAAAATTAAAGGACTTTTTAGATTTTTTCAGGAAGGTGGAATTTTTCATTTGGAAAACTTTTTTTGTAGCATAGGATCTGAAATTAGCTAACTATCTAACTACTCAACTAACTAACTACTTGCATTTGACTATCGATGGAGCCGCATGAAACATCTAACAGACAACTATCTTTGCGAGAGAAATTCCTTAGCTACGGAGATTATAATTTTTTAGTCTGAAGAGGGTCATATAAATTGACCGAAAGGTTACACTAGATTTTAGTGTCAAAATTAGTCCAAGTATAAGTCAGATTTAAATTTCTTTTTTCTTTATTTAACTAAAATGTACTAAGTTCAATATCATAGAAAAGTACACTGAAAACAAAATAACGCCAAAAGCGTTTTAGGTCCATGCAGTTTTTGCATGAGTAACCACAGCAGTTGAATAGCAGTAGAAAGCACTGTAGCGCCACGTTGAAACTGAAAGTTCTAAAGTAGAAATTGTATTACGTATGAATATTTTCATAATTTAATTAATTGATTAATTTTAAAATTAATGAAAATTATTAACTGAGAATGATCAATTTAAACAACAAATAACATCAAATGTATAACAAAAAGGAAAAACATTTACAATCAACAAAAAAAATAAATTATTACAAAAAAGTCCTAAGTTTGGCAAAACTAAACAATCTTCAAAAAAAAATATAGTTAGTTAGTCTTTAGTAAATTGAATTAATGTGGGTAACAGATTATTTAATTAACTATCTAACTACCTAATTTACTATCTAAACTTATTAGTTAACTAACTTACTAAATTGTAGTTACTACTAAAGTTTAGTTAGTTTAGTTAATAACTAACTACCTAACTAACTACCTAATTAACTACCTAAACTAACGAACTAACGCAAATATATTTAGGTAGTTAGTCTTTAATAAATTAAATTATGGCTTTAATAAATAAAAAAAAATATGGATAGAACTGTTAAATTGACTAAATTAACAAATTAAGTAAAATAATTATAACTGTTTAAATAAGTAACTAACTAAACGAATCAACGAAGCGAAAAACGAATTAAGTTATTAACCCTGGCAAAACGAAAAATCTATTACAAATACATTAATAATATATTTTGAATATATTTAAAAAATGCTCCAAATTTACTTTTTTAGCTTTACATCCTGAATATATTGTCAAAATATTTATAATACCTCGTCAATGTGTTGCAAATATATTCTCAGTATATTTCTTTATATATTTTTTTATTGTTTTTTAATGAAAATGATTAATTATAAATATATTAAGATTAAGAATATATTAACAATAATATATTCGCAATATATTTTACGTTTTGCTAGGATAAACTGGTTAAGAAATTATATAAATACATCATCTATGACATAGATTCTATGTTATCTTAACTATTTTCAATAATACTAACTTAAATATTTAATACTAAATGAACTAAGCTACTTAAATAGTAAAGTTAAATCTCTTCATTGATTGACTAAACCTAACTAAAAACTAACTAAAAAATAAGTGAAACTAAACTACCTAACTAAATTTAATAATTGTCCACACTTCCTATACTAATTTAGTAATACTATTTATTATACTATTAATATTCTATTTGAAATACTTAATTTGTTGAATTTTATTGCAAGTTCATTGATTTTCAATCACTCATCAAATCTACAAACTATCGTAATTACTATAATAACTGTCCATTTTGTATAATTTATCAATAAATTTTGCAATAATTCATATTGTACATTTAATTGATTTATTATTAATATATTTATTTCATAATGAAAGATTATATTTAAAATGACTAACATATTGTTAAATTTGTAGAAAAATGGACGAGACGTAGTGATGTCCTACGTGTTGTCTCGCGACGATAAAACGATGGCGGAGAAAAAGGCTGAAGGAGTGCTCGCGAATCCGCAAGAGCCGTTGCGTGAGCAGTTGCCTCAGCCGTCGCCGTCCAATCAATTGCAGGTAAGTCGTCCCACGAGCAAGGCATTGATGTCGCCTTTGGACGTGGACAAGCCAAAAGACAAACTCGACGACGGAATCGAGGACGTGGCGTTTGCATTGAGAGACGGACAAATTGTGCCCGCGGATCCGAATAATATCGATAACGCAAATCAAAATCAATCGGCAATTCATCCAAAGTTTGCCGCTCAAAACAGTAATCAAAATGCGCCCAAAATGGTGCCCAACATTTTGTCAAAAGATCTGATCAATGAAAAACCAGTTCCTCTTAATCTTAATGGCAGTCAATCGTCAACACCAATGCATTCAAAAGTTTAAGTTAAGCTTCACATTTTAATGTTAATGTTTGAGTATTAAAAGAAATAAAATAAAAAGGAATTAAAATGCAAAATAAATGAAACGAACAAAAAGATATTTTTATGAATGTAATTTTGTACGAATTTTCTATCATGTAAAAATATATTGTAATGTTTGTGAAACATTTGCAAATGCATTTATATTTTATTGTAGAAACTGCAATGTTATATATATAATAGTTATATGTGTGAATAATCATTTTTCAATGAATTGTATTATATTGTTTATATAGTTATATATAAAACTGATGACCATTTGTGGCGTTTTCCAAATGGTGTTGGTTTTGTTAAACGTGCATCTTTTTGTCACTTTTTTGTGTTTTATATGTGTGTAGTATATGTTAATTTAATCTATAAATCTTTCGTTTTTTTTTCTTTATGTCTGTGTTTTTTAATTGTGGTTATTGACGATATTATTTTATTATTCAATGATATTCATTAAATGCTTTCAAAGAAACATCTACGTATTATTTTATTTATCACCTTAATTATTGTTTAATGTTATTCTTTTATATATATTTTTCTTCGAACATTTTTTTAAACAGAATAATTAATGAGAAATTATATGTTTTATGTTGCGTTTAAGTACAAAGTTTTTAATATTAAGTTTAAATTTTAAATAATATAATTTGTTATTACAGTTATTATTTTTAGTTTTCAATTACAAATTTTATTGATTTTTAAACTAATTTATTTTTTAAATAAACTGCTAATTTATAAACAAAGTTTAACTTATAAATCATTTTACAGACTATTTTTATATTTCCTTGAATTTATAACTAAATAATTTATTTAGTATATTGAATTTCAATTCTTTTTTTAATTGCGTACACTAATAAATTAAACAAAAGTAATATTTAATTCGTATTCCCCAGTAAAAAGTAGTCCGAAAAACATATTCTAATGTTCTATTTATCTTAAGATGATTTTTGCGGTCAAAAGCGGTCAAACTGAACAAACAGCGGAAATAAATCTCGGATATTTGTAAATTTTAGCAAAATAATATTAAATTCGTATTTCATAGTCAAAAGTAGCCCGGAAAACACCCCTATAATGATCCGTTTACTTTAAGCACATTTCTGCGGTCAAGAGCGGTCAAAATTACTCTAAAAAGAAGAAAATAATTCTAAAGAAACGACAATTAAAAAATAAATTTCAATAACTGAGTTAATTTATACCATTGTTTTAGAGAAATTTCAAAAAGAACCAGAATTTCCGTTTTGACCGCTTTTGACCTCAAAAATTATTTACAAGAAAAAAGTCTAAAATTGTGTTTTTCGGAATTTGTTGCCTTCTGAATATGAATTACCTTATATTTTAGCCATTTAAAAGGAATTCGAAATTATTTGAATGTTTAAATTACTTGACCGCATATGACCGCACAAAAATTGTGTAAAAAAAGATTATAAATAGATGTTTTTTGATGTACTTTTAACTGCTGAATATGAAGATGACATTAGTTTTTAGCAATTAAAACAGATTCTTGCTTTAATTAATTTTTTGAGCTGTTGACCGCTTTTGACCGCAAAATTTTTTTCAAGTAAAAAGGTCGTCAAAGGGGTGTTTTCCGGGCTACTTTTGACCGTGGAATCTGAATATCGTATCAGTTTTTCGTAATTCATTACAATTATTATTATTTTTAATAAAAAAAAAATAAAAAAAAATTATTTGGACTTCAATTTTTGTTTCAGAGCACAGCAACAAGTCCCGTGAAAGCTGGCATGTCCGCAGCAACGCCTGAATTACGTACAAAATTATCGGCATCGTCAACGTCATCGACGAATGTCGAAACCGTGCCGTCAAATGTGGTGAAATTGAAGATAAAGTTGCCAGTTGGCGTGGTGCCTATTCCTATTCTACCAAACGAACAGGAAACAAAGAAAAAAGCGGAAGTCAACGACAAGAAGAGCGACAAAAAAGGCAGCCTAATTGAAGAGAAAAATACGATTTTGAATGTTGCCGGCGGCGCCGCAGCAGACAATGACAAACCCGGGGAAGTGGCGAATTTGGGGATACTCGCGAAACATGTGAATAAAGATATGCCGGAGCGACAAAATAACGCCGGATGGATGCAGGAAGTCGGCGATGAGGATAATTTGCATGAAAGGTGAAAACGTCTTTTTTCATTTTGTAAAATGTATTATTTATACATTTTATTTGTACTTTTTGAAATTACATTTTTCTTGTGTTTGGTTTTTTAAATTAGCTAAATTTAATGCATTTTTACAAATTAATAATTTATTCATTTTTTGGTTTATTTTTAAAAGTCAATTTTTCATTGAAAATTTAGATTTTGAAAATTTAAAAATTGAAGATTTTTAAAAATTACAAGTCATCTTTTAATTTATTTAAACAATTTTCTAAAATCAGTTTTGAAATTTTATTTTTCAGAATTTTGTTTTAAAAATAATATAAAAATGTATTATTTTTTATATGTAAAAAATTCATTTCAAAAAATGAGGTTTTTAAATAAAAAAAAAGTATTTAATAAATAATTATAAGCCAAAAAAAATATTTTGATACAAACTTTAAAAAACTTTAAAAGGTTGATTTTTATTTTTGGACACTTTTTTTTAGATTTGACGATGGAGGTGGACATCCGGGTGGTGATTTGGATGAAAATTATGATAATGAGTTTTATAAGGATAGGCAACAGAAGAATGACGAAGAAGGCGAAGACGAAAGAGAAGGTCATTATATTTTTATTGTCATCCATTTTTTTTTATTAAACAAAAATTTTGTTTTTTAATTGTAAATATTTAAAATTTCAATATCGCAAATATTTCGATTTTAGAGATTTTAAAAATTGGTTCTTCAATCTAAAATTAAAAATAGTCAAATATAAATTTACATATTTATATATGAGTTAATTATTTTTAAATATTAAAATTTTTTAAAAAATTTTTAAAATTTTAATAAATTTAAATATTTAAAGAAAAATTAATGAAATAAAACATGGATTTTCAGATGATGTTCTAATGGACTATCCACTGAACAACTTAAAGGCGGCAAAACGTGAATAGGTTGTGAAAGTTGATCAAATCCAGACTTTTGGAACAACAAAAATGTCAAATCACCGATTGTGTATAGAAACGAAAAAAGGCATATTTTTATCAGTCCAACCAACGCACTTTAAAATCTGCTTTTGTAGAAAATCGCCGCAAATATAAAGAAAAAGAACAACTTTTTTATGACAAAAAAAAGAAGTATTTAAAATAAGACAAAGCTATCGAGAGAACGAAAATAGACTGTATTTTTATAGAAAATGAAAATTACAAGTTGAGATTTTAATTATAAAGTCGTATATATGATAATTCAGAAATATTTTTATGAATTTAAGATCTTTTTTCACAACGCAGTATTTTGATGTATATATGTATCAAATATGTAGAATTAACCATTTTCTTCAAATTTATTAATTTTTTTTTAATTCTTTATTCAATGACAAAGATTAATATTTTATTTCAAAACTTTTACTTGTATGATACATATATATACGAAATACTTCTAATATGTAAGATGTAAATTAAAATTTTAACTTATTAGATATATATATATATATATATTTAAAAAAGAAGTATCTTAAAACGAAAGTAACATTGCAGAGCTTCTTCGCTAAATCAGTATTTTTAAGTTAACTTTTTGATATTACTTTAATAATTCATTGTCTTGTATTTTTCGAACGAATCTCATGACTGATTTATGTACTTTTGTCAATGTCTCTACATTTATATTTGTAACTCGTAATATTTTCAGTGACGCATTTCTCAGTATTACAACATTTTGTGCAGCTTTTGACGACATTTATCCTTTTGACTAACTGTAATTATATAATATAAAATAACATTCACTAAAAAACTACGACGAAACGTCGATTGTATATAATATTCTTTTTCTAATAAAAACTAAAACAAAAATTGTAAAAATGAGTTTGATTATGTTACAGTAATTATTATATATACATGTTAATATGACTTAATTAATTCATTTTTTTATAATCAATGAATTAAAATTGTTCAAGGAACAAATGTATAACTTTTTAGCGACTTCGTAGCCGCAAGCTTATCGTCAGTGAACGCAAATGGGTAGATTCACGTTGAAGAAGACATTGAGTTCAACGAGCGAAGCGATTACAAGAAAGACACTGTAAACCATAAGACACGCGACACCAATTTTACGATCGAGTTTGAATTTGTTGGCGGCAAGTGTGATGTAGAGAATGATGAGGGTGGAAAACAGCGAGATGGAACTGTAGACGATCCCCTGCGAGTTGATTTGCACGAAATACTCGCCGGGTGTCTTTGGAAGACAGATCGACTTAATCAGCCATGGCAGTCCGAGACACAGCAGCACGTCGAAGACATTTGAGCCGATCGAATTGCTGATTCCCATGCCACCCATACCTGCAAACAATTCCACGTTAAATTACTTCTTTCCATTTTAAACATTTTTCATGACATTTTTCTTTATTTTTTATTAAGTTTTCTGTTTTAAATTGTATTTCTTGCAGAAGCTCAGTGATGAGATAATACATCGAATGATGTTATTTTTTCATTATGTTGTGAACATTTGCGGTGTGTCTGAGAGCCAAAGTAATATGCAATTTGTAGAAGTGGTTTTTTATTTATATTTTTTATTTTTTTATTAATATATATATTATATTATTTTATTTATATTTTCTTTAGTTGGAGAAGAAAAGTGCCATTTTTCCCCCGAACATCCTTAGGGAGGAAAATGGCACTTTTCCGCAATTTGTAGAAGTATTTTTGTATTTATATATATATTATATTATTTCATTTATGTATATTATTTTATTTATATTTTTTCATTTGGAGAAGAAAAGTGTCATTTTTGTCCCCGAAAATCCTTAGGGAGGAAAATTGCTCTTTTCCGCCCTACAAATTTTTTGAAAAATGACATTTCATCTCGATCGTAACAAAAATTAGAATCCTTTTTCCGAGTTAAAATTGGAATTCCTTTTTCCGATTCCGCTAAAAATGATTTTAAAACATTAAAAAATTTCCGACTTTACGTCCCTTGTTGCGTAATATATTAATTAATCTTCATCTTCATTAAATTCATGAAACATTTTAAATTTAAATTTTAATTTTAACTTATTTTAATTATTTAGTTCACCTAAAATTAGGAAAAAAATATTCTTTTTAGATAATATGAAGAAATTGATACCTTGATTTGTAACTATGACACTGGAGACGGCCTCCGGGACACTCATTCCGGCGGCGAGGAAAGTTAAACCCATCACTGAGTCGGGGATGCCGAGAGTATCACCTGAAATTGCATTAGCAAGATTAATATTTCAGATTGTGAATTATAAGAAAAACAGTTCAAGTTATTGAGGTATTATAAAAAAATTGTAACAAGCATAAATACATCAACTAATTAATTAAATTAATTATCTAAAATTGTATTATATCTTATAGTTGAAGAAAGATAGAGTTTCAAGATAAAAAATGATTTTCTAAATTGTACGATTTTTACGATTTTTTCATTTTTTTGAAAATTTTTACAAATTGTTGATTTTGTATTTTTTGGAATAAGATTTTAAAAACATTTTTCGCGATCGCAGTGTCTTAAAATTCTTAAAAATTAAGACAAATGTTTCTTCGGTATAATAATTTTAATTGTATTTTTCTGGATATGATTAATGTTTAATTTCGAAATTCATTTCTAAAACCTAATAATGATAATTATAAAAAGCGAAAAACAACATTTCCGAACGAACGAAATTACCAATTATAGTAATGTCCCAAGCAACGACATATGAAATGCTTGCAATCCAAACGATGCACATTATAAACGTGAAAATATAGTATTTCCTTAAAGTAGGTCTTCGACAATCTGGAATAGTCAGCAATAAAATCAAATTGATTGGCCATGTTATAACCCACCATGCCTTTTCTAAAGTGGATGTAGCTGGCCAACTGGTCATGTCGACAATCTCATCTGTTAACATAGCAAAAATTCCTATCAATTTTTATCAAACAATGCATTTTTTCTGCTGTAAGGCGAAAAAGTGGATTTTTCTACCCTGAATAAAAAAGTAGACTTTTTTGCCCTTGGTCGAAAAAGTGAACTTTTCTACCTTAGGAAGAAAAAATAGAATTTTCTGCCCTGGGTCGGAAAAGTGGACTTTTCTGCCCTAGGTTGAAAAAGTTGACTTTTCTGCCCTAGGTCGGAAAAGTATACTTTTCTGCCTTAGGTCGGAAAAGTGGTATTTTCTGGCCCTTGGTTAAAAAAGTGAACTTTTCGGCCCTAGGTCGGAAAAATATACTTTTCTGCTCTAGGTGGGAAAAGTGGACTTTTCTGCCCTTGGTCGAAAAATTGGACATTTCTTTTACTGCCTTAGAGCGGAAAAATGTACTTTTCCGCCTTTTTTTAATATACCAATTTTACTTTTGTTCAAATTACGCGGAAATTGAACATAATTATTATTACCTATATCATCGTCAGAGGATGAAATGAGTTCATATTCGCTGATATCTACAGTGGTATTATATTCTGTAACAATAAAGGATAAATTAATTGGTCCGTATAATGAAGAAATAAATGTTAAATTACACGGACAAAAACGCGCGCACAAGAACAAGAAATAAGAAAGTAAGAAAAAACAAAGATTTATATTAGCCTTGCATGAAGAAAAATGTACAAAAGTTGCAAGTTTTGTATTGACGTCAGTGGAACAATTTTTTGTTGTTGTATTTTTACGTTCTTATTCCGCGGTTTTAATTAAATTTTATTCAACGAAACAGTTGAAGTGAACAACAAAGAGAAACAAGCCTTCGTCTGAGAACAAATCAAATTTCAGTTTAATTAATCGAGAATTATTATTTAAAATGACATATCTAAAGACCATCGCGGGTTTCTATTCAATTAAAACGTCTTTTCTCTATTTAATTGAGTAATTACCGCAGAAACTTGCCATTATTATTACGAGATGGATGTAATTAACTTTTTTTTCGGCTGGTGGATGTAATTAATTTTCTTTTTCAAATTTGTTAAGTATGAAAAAAAGTAAAAAAGAAAGACATTAAGAATTATATGTAGATTTTGTATGCAAAGATTTTGTCATCTACTTTGATTTTATATAAAAAGTTGTTTTACATAAAATTTACGTAAACTACAATGTATTACGTTGAGTAGACGTAAAATCAACGTAAAATCGACGTAAAATCGACGTTACATTAACTTCAAGTAGAAAAAAATAAAAAATTTTCCATCAAAATTGGACTTTGATGGAAAAATCCGTAATTTCCATCCGATTTGGGCCCTTTTTTTTCAATTGAAGATAAAATCTTCCTCTTTAACTTAGTTTGATGAAAATTTATGTTCCTTTTGAATGTGTTAACGCGAAAGTGAAAAAACTAAACACATGATTTTTTAATAACTTGTAGCTATTTTTAATTTTACTTATTAAAATGATTTGCATAGAATAATTCATTTTCCATGTCAACAATAAGAAGATTGCCAATTATTTATTAATGAGCATTGATAAAAAAAACTTAACCGATTATTTGTAAGAAAAGGATAACCATTTGAATAATGTGTTATTATTTTATTATACAACTTTGAAATTGCAAAAGAGGAAAATACGGAATAATTTTACATCGCGTGGTCCTGAAAAGGACCGATTTGTTAATGTCTGTTTTACTGTTTATGTGTAATATGTTTACTCGTGTGTATGTGTGCAGAAAAGCTTACTTTTCCAATCCAGGACAGAAAAGTTCACTTTTCCGACCTAGGGCAGCAAAGTCCACTTTTCCGACCCAGGGCAGAAAAATCCACTTTTCCAACCCAGGGCAGAAAAATCCAATTTTTCGACCAAGGGCAGAAAAGTCTACTTTTCCGACCTAGAGCAGAAAAGTCCACTATTTCGACCTAGGGCAGAAAATTCCATTTTTCCGATCTAGGGCAGAAAATTCAACTTTTTCTCTCTAAGATAGAAAATTCCATTTTTTCTTCCTAGGTTAGAAAAGTTCTAAGCATAAAAAAATAAAAAAAATAAAATAAACCACGCGATATGCAAAATCCGACTTTATCAACGTTATTGTAAGTTAAGTCATATATAAACATTTGAATTAAGTAAAAATCACCTTAATGATTAAAAATTGGACATGTATTATTATTCCGTATTTTCCACTTTTGCAATTTCAAAGTGGCATAACACAATAATAAGACATTATGCAAATAATAACACATTATTCAAACCTTTCTTACAAATTATCGATTCAAGTTTTTTGTTATTAATTCTCATTAATAATCGGCAATCTTCTTATTGTTGACATGTAAAATTGATGATTCTATGCAAATCACTTTGATAAGTAAGATTAAAATTAGCAACAAGTTATTAAAAAAAACATGTGTTTAGTTTTTTCACTTTTGTGTTAACTCATTCATAAGAAACATAAATTATTATCATAAAACTAAGTTAGGGAAGAAGAGTTTATCTTCAATTTAAAAAAAGGGCCCAAATTGGATGGAAATTATGGTTTTTATATAATATAATATAACATAATATATAATATTTTTAACTTAGATTTTCATTAAATATATATATTTATAAAAATGTAAATTACTGTTTGAGTTTAATGAATCTGAAAATTTGCCCTTCAAAATTAGTGATTCATTGAGTTTTGTATTTTGTACAACGTTGTTTCCAATAAGCGGCTGATCTTCATTCAATTTCCTGTACTTGGGTTTCTTCGAACACGTGAGATTCATGAATTTACTGATACGTCCATTAAAGTACATCGCTAGAACCAATAAAGACGATGGATTATCATGATATTCTCGCGGTACTCTCGACACGTTGAGAGAAATTCGTAAATATTAATCTGAAGTATAGTCAAGGGATAAAATGAAAAAAAAATTACAGAAAAATAAAGATAAAGAAAAGGAAAAGAAAGCGTATTTTAAGAATTACTAACAATATATATAGAAAAAGAAAAAAAAAGATTACTTTGAATTGCTCAACGTGATTAAAATTAACGAGAGACACGGGATATAAGATTGTAGATATTGTGCAGTTTTACCTTCTGCAATCCGAAAGATTTACATACCCAAGATGTACAATATATATGAAATAACAAGATATAATGCTTCGTACCACTCGACACGACCATCAGCCAGTGTCAATATCAGCAAGCCGACCGTTACACCATAAGCCAAACAGTCTCGTGTTATTGACCACCAGTTCAAATTTAATACCTTCAATTTATTCAACAACCAAATATTACAATTTATTACATCAAGAAATACATATATTTTTGAAAAAAAAAATCAAATTTAGCGGGAGAATTTCGAAACGTATTGAATTTTGATTCTAAAACGCCAAGATGGCGCTGTAATTAGTTCTGAAGAAAATGGCGATTATAAGGTTCTTGTTAGTTTGTGTTTTTAATTAGATTTACATATATATTCAGATTAATTGTTGTTTAACCTGTTTAGCAAACAATCCACAACAAGCTGGAACGGCTAGGATATTGAAAACAGCGGAGCCGACGATGGTGCCAATTCCAAGATCTCCTTCAGTGACGAAAGTTCCAACGATATTAATGAATAATTCCGGACTAGATGTCGCGGCAGCCATAAAAGTCGCTCCTGCGACATCTTTTGAGACTTTGATATCTGCAAATATGATTTATTTCTCATTAAATATTAACGCCCCGGGCGACCTGACCTACTCATTCTTTCGTCGATTTAATATAACGTACAAGTTTTCTTTATAATAATCCAACATATTTTTTGTGCTATAAAAACGAAGAGACATAATTAAAAAATACAATAATAATGATATTAATATTATTTTTATGTTTATACTAATATAATTGAAATGTTTGTTTTTTTTTTGTAGTTTGACCTTGGATTCAAGTAGAAATATTGGACTTTCAACCGATGTAAACTATAATGTAAAGTTATGGATACTAAATACTTACGCTCGCAGATCTTTTTGATGGACGGCACGAAGAAGTCATCGCATACGATTGCCAGCAGTAAAAAGAGATAAAATGCAATGACGAAGTGGATAACGATAAATCCCGAGCGTCGTTGGTCGGGCGTAAATCCGTCGGATGGGAATTCTTTGATGGCTGGTGGAGTGCAGTTTTCCGGTCCTTCTTCCTCGACAGTTAAGTTTTCCACTTGCAACAATTTTCGTAGATCTTTGATAACAGAGGATACAACATTTAATTTTTATGTCTCATTTGTGTATATTATGTCGGAGTGAAATATAAAATTTATTTGTTTTTTTTTTAGATAAAAATAATGATATTCGCCTGAAGATGAATGGGACGAAGTGAGGTTATGACAACTTATACAGACAACAACATTTTGAAGCTTATTTGGGGGAATTATTTGTAGTCATCTGAAATTTTATTAATGGCGAATTGGGAAAATTCGCCATTAATAAAATGACAACGTATACAGACAACAACATTTTGAAGCTTATTTGGGGGAATTATTTGTAGTCATCTGAAATTTTATTAATCGCGAATTGGGAAGATTCAAAAATCGTCTGCTACTAACAAATAACAAATTACATACCAAAAGGAAACCTGGTTGAATTAATGTAGATGCAATATTGACAATCTTACTTATGTTTACAGAATAGACATTGGAAGATGGATGATATATTTATTCAATATTTCCTCAATATTGATTCAATATGAAATGACTAATCGTCAATATTGAATCGACATTATTTCAACTATAATATTCCCGTGAGGTAGCATTGATGTGGTAACCATATCACCTGATTGGACCCTGAACGTGCTTGCTAATTGGATACTGTATATGCATGTAACGCCAGGTAATAGTATAATTCTGATAAAACAATTCGACAAGATTTACGGTTACAAATTAAATTAGCCATATCAATGCCAAATCAGGACCTAATTATGATTTTCCAATGAAATTGTTTTTGATAACGATTTAAACATATAACGAAGGAGTTATTTCAATCTATGGAAGAAAGGTTATACTTCAAAATGTTGCATATAATTTTCCATTGTAAGTTTTGAGATGTAACCTTTTTCATAGAAAGATTGAAATCGCTCTTTCTTCATAAGACTTATCGATATGATACCTTAAAAAACGTTAACATTTTGAGGTATCACAAATTATATATTTAAATCGTTCTCAAAATAAGTATCTTTAAGGGAAATTAAAATAAATTTCGATTAGGATCTGATAAAGTTAAGTTTGCAATTTTGTGGAATTTAGATCAGGGTCAAAATACTATCATTATCTGGTGTTAAATCTGTTTATATAGTATAGCTAATTAAAAATTTATATAATATAGCAATAGTTTACAGAGTAACGTGGCTGCCATACTAGGGCCATATTTTATCATATTAATGTCATATTGCAATCACAGTATACTTGCTATAATATCGTCCTTAGTGATAACAGCATTGTTGTGATTTGAATATGACCGAGTAGATATTATGGCATTCCTAATCATGGCCATGTCACTTTAATAGACATCTAAATTATGTTCCAATGCAGTTACCAATTTTTCTGATTTAAATATTGGCCCTCCTCAAACAGAATCATTTTATGTAAAAATTAATGATGAAACGTCTTGAAAAAACATTATCATTACGATAAATGAGACAAAATCATGATTTACGTTTATACAGTGGAAATTATGTCGCACTGCTTCAATGCAATATAAATCATTAAATCGTCATATTTATCGAGTAATAATTAATTATAGTCACATTCCGCATTAATTAAAGGGCTTACAGTCAGAGACGACTGACCTAGATTGAGTTAATTGATGGCAAAGATAAAACAGTGGCGGCGCGAGAAGGCTGTGATAATACAATTAACATTTCAACAAAGAGAATCATCTTAATATTTGTTCGAATCGGGATTTGACGTTTTTACGCTCTTGTCAAAAAGTGATTTTTCAATCAAAATTTGGGTCACAGACATCCAAATTTGCAACATTTTCAGCAGTAGTTTGAGAATTGATAATGATAGAAATACACAAACTCAAAAAATGATGGCAAACTAAAAAATTATATTATATTTGTATTTATTGGTCAAAATTAAAAAAGCGCCCTCTTTTTCATAAAAAAATGGTAATTTTTGACTATTTTTGACTGCTAAATCAGAATATGGTTATTCCAGTTATTCCACGGCAGATTATAACGCTAATAAGTTAATTCCAACTTTTACGTACTTTGACCGCTTTTGACCGCAAAATTTTTTTAACAATAAAAGGTCATATGAGGGTGTTTTTCAGGGTAGTTTTGACCGCTAAAGACGAATATGACATTATTTCACAGCAGTTTATAAACGCTAGTGAGTTAATTCCAGTTTTTATATACTT
>JABFPJ010003534.1:0-15887 GCA_022817425.1 Gryon sp. ZL-2020 | reverse complement strand
ATCATATAATTCTCCAAGAACTAAAGAATGAAACAGTATATGTTTTAATTCTTAATACATTATTAAATAATTTAAAAATAAAAAAACACTAACTCCGGTGTAGCAGATCTTAAGAATCACCTTAAACAAACTGATTAAAGATTGAAGAACTTCAGATATTTCTCTATTCAAATTAATATATTACAATTGTATTAAATTAAATTCATTTATCCTGGATTTGAAGATTTTTTGTTTTTACAAGGCTGAATCAATTATTGCGTCAACATTATTTTTAAATATATTCATATTATATATATTAATTGAAAATTTATTATATTGAAAAACTAAAGAAAATAACGAGAAATAATTAATCCCTAATATCTTTCTTAGATGGCACTGTGCCAATAATAATAATAATATTATCATAATATTGATTTATTAATATCAATAAATCAATATGATTTATTAATATTTCAAAATAAGAATAAATTAAAATAAATTAATGAAAATTAATATTCGTTTGTTTCAGATTATCTTCCGGTTAGTCGGAAAATTCCGAAGTGGAATTAAACGCATATCAAGAACGCCTAATGTAACGTAGTTCTCGTCCTTAATCCATTTGCTTTTGCAAAAACCTTTTAAGGTTTTTCATGTAATCCCGTCGTTCTGTCCTCTGCATAAAAATAACAAACATTCAAAATAATTAAAAACGACATAAAAACCACTTTAGTAAGACTGACTGACTTTTTATGGGCTAAGTTTATGAACTCAATTTTTTATTGGTCGAATTTTTTGCAAATTGGAACCAATCAACCACAAATTAGAACAATTCAACAAACAAATTATATACAATTTGTTTTGTTTTTCTTTCTTTCTTTCTTTTTTTATTATTATTTTGATTAATTTTATTCTCGAGAGTGTCCGGCGGAATCAGCTATCTTATTCTGATTTATTTTCACAAAATCAAATCAACCTCGTGAGAACAAATAATTTTATCATCTCCGGCGGTTAAGAAGGAAATGAGCAACATGAGGGTGAAGGACATTAGACCGGCCCCAGCCCAAATCGAATACAAAAATATGAAGTTCCTCATCACCGATCGACCAAACGATCAGACCATTTCTAATTTTATTCAAGTACGTATTTATTTCATTTCTTTTATTGCTCTTATATTATAAACTTTGTATTATAAATTTTGAATATAAAATATAATAAAATATAAATAAAACAATATTAAATCCGTATAATAAATCAAATATAATTCAATCTTGCTTCAGGCAACAAGGAAATGAATTGGTTGCATGAAACGAGAGTCAAAAGTACATTAAAGTTGAATACCTAATGTTTGCTTTTAAAAATGATATTCATATATTGTAGACTAATAAAGTTATTCAAATTTAACAGGAACTGAAAAAGCACAATGTAAAAGAAGTAGTTAGAGTTTGTGAGCCGACATACAAAATTGATGAACTTAAGGAAGAAGGCATTAATGTAATAGACTTGGTTTATGATGACGGTACTTTTCCTCCAAATGAGGTAATTGTTTTTTACTCATAAGTTTCTTTCTATTTAATATTCTCAAAAACATTCGTGATATTAAATTCATTTTTCATATTATATACCATTTAATAAAAATACAGTGTAATGTTGAGATTTTTATTTTATTTTTATCTCTATTTTTTAAACTTCATATCTTATTTATTAGCAGATGTTATTATTATTGTTCTAATTAATGTGTTAGCTTACAAGTTAAAATCAATTATAAAAGTGACTTCAGCTAATAAAAGAAAAATTAATTGAAAACGACGTTAAATGTGGAATTGAAAAGTCTTTAGAATGCATTATAATTATTATGTTGTGTTTTAGTTTGAAATGTAAAAAAAAATATTTTTAAATAAATAATGAGTTTTAGAATGATTATTAATTAATTAATTAATGGTTTATATTAATAAATAGGTTGTGGAAGATTGGTTTGAATTATTGAGAAATCGTTTTCGAGAGACGCCAGATGGTTGTGTCGCGGTGCACTGCGTTGCTGGTCTAGGCAGGGCACCAGTGCTCGTTGCTCTTGCTTTAATTGAATTAGGCCTCAAGTATGAAGATGCCGTCACTCTAATTAGAGAGTAAGATATTGGAATTCATATATTAGCTAAATATTACCTACATTTAAGTTGTTTAACTGTGAATTATAAATAAAATAAATTTTTATGCAATTTAATTTAAACTTCAACTAAACTCAAATACTAAAATAATACAAAAAATATAATATTTCTATATAAAAAAAATTTACAATTAAGATCTTCTTTTATATTTCATTATGCAGCTTAAAAATTAGCATGTTTTTTTATTATAATTTTTAATAATGAATCTTATAATTTTTGCAGGAAAAGACGGGGAGCAATAAACGCAAAACAACTTGCTTATTTGGAAAAGTATCGTCCTAAATCTCGACTAAAATTCAAGAACGGACAGAAAAATTCATGCTGCGTCCAGTAAAAAGCGATTAATTGTGAAAAATAAGCACGATTATTTGTACTGATTGGTATACATAATTGTATAAGATTAACAAGATTGACAGAAGGTGACAGCTTCGCGCACGACTTTTTCTCTAACGAATAAGCTTGTCAATGAAAATGCAACTTAAGCTGCCGCTAATTATATCGACTGTAAATCCTAATCCATATATAATGAAATTCCATGGATTTTCGACGACAAATTTTTCTCAATTAATTATCATCTTTTTTTATGCAATTTTTGCTTTTGTAATTGTAAATGAGAAAGTTCTTATTCATCCGAATAAAAATAATGCATCGTCAAGTATCGGAGATACAAAAAAAAAAAAAAGATTGCGCAAAACAGCGACAAAAATTGTATATTTATGAAATTGAAAAAAGAGCAAATTATCACACCATTTAGTGAGATTGAATCCATATAGATAAACGAAGGCAAACACAAATGAAATATTTTATTCCGAGATGTTTTGTGTATTATTTAATTTATTCATGATTTTAGAGTTTATTGAAACGCGCTAATGAAATGTTTTTTGTTTCTCATGCGATGACAAAAACTAACAATGTTAATAAGAATAATGACGACAAGTATTAATTCTTTTTAATTTTTGCGATTAACATATTTTGATTATTTTTTAATTAAAAAATAATCAGATTATGTATTTAATATATATTTTGATTATTTTGTAATGTGTTAATCAACCATTTATTAGTTTTATTAAGGGATATTTAATTTAGCATTTCTTATGTAAAAAAATAAACATTTTTAACACAAGAAAACAAAAGAAAAAGTTATTTGTTATTTTTTCTTAGAGTTTCTTCTGTTTTTAATATAAAATCTCAACATTTTAAGATTTTGAGATTCTTATATTAAATAATGTTGATTTAAATTTTCTAATAAAAAATAACGATAATAAATTTATAATTACAAATAATCAAAATGCAAATGCGAACAATATTTAATCAATCAATTTTTTACACCAAATTTTCGAGCACTATATTCGCTTAATGCGTTGGTCAAATATCTACATAATGTGGAAAATTAATTCCACGAGACTTTAAAATCTGCAGCATTAAATCACTTTCAATTGGCTCATGCTATTTTTCACCTAGTTGTATATGCTCGTCGCAATTTATTGATCAATTGACAATTCAGTTATGTCAATTATTTACGACTAATCTCGAGCAGTTGGTAGTTTTACTATGTTTGGTTCAATATCATCAGATCGATTAAATGCGAACTGATTTTTTTAATTTAAAAATACGTAACAAATATCAATCTTATTATTATAATTCATTTGCATATCTCTGGAAACGACTTGTCTTCATTGTTTTGTCCGCGTTTATAATTGAAAACTACTGTCTTTTTTTCTTATAAATTTGATCACAAAGTTTCATTCGGTGTATAATTTGTCTTCTATTAACTCATTATGCCTCTTTTGTCGCTATCAATAAATAATTCATACAGAATCTCAATAGAAAATGGACTCTCGTGAAATTATATTTCTATTGGATTTCTCGAGAGCCTTTTAAAGACATTATAAAATATAAGCGCGACTACTTGAGCGAGAAATACTATGTCATAAATGTTCTCATTTAATATCGTTATACTGTTTATTTTTACGTTTTGATTAAGAAAACTGATTTCGTTGATTTTTACCGAACATAAGCGATTAATTTATATATTTTAGAATGATTTTTTTGTTTCGTTTCTCATTTGATTCGTGCAATCGAATTTTTGTCAAACAATTGTACATATACATTATATACATTGAAAGTTATTATTTTTAATAAACGTTAATGATTATAATTCTTATCATTTTATTCCTGAAATGTAAATCAATCCTTGATTTTATTTTTGTACCAAAAACTTATTGAACTTAAACTAATAAAGGATTGTAGATTAAATGCGTTTTATTGTAAGTGAAAATCCCAATTATTTTCGATTCAAAGTTGCATTTTCAGGGGCACGCAAAATCGTAAAAAGAAAATATGGTAATTCACACAAGATCTGTATATTAAATATATATACCGTTAAAATTACTTGCAGCTGTTTGGTAATTTCATATAAATTTAACACGCTATAATTTGTTCGATATTATGAAGAAAAAAAAGAGTCTCCGTGATATTTTCGTCGACACATCAGTTTGAAAAAGGCGTGAATAAAAGATCGCAATTGCCAGTGAATAGCTGCGCGCCACACTCAAATGTGTTCAAAAAAATGAAGAAAAAATAGTACATTGAATATTTGAATCTTCGATATTAATATGAATAGTGCACTATTCATATCACTCAAGAAAAATTGTATGTACATCTAATTCGCTCATCTGCTGATCGAAAATGAATTTACCTATTTCTCTTGCGAGGATATTTGTTGTAACTATTTTTTATCAATTTACAAATGCCAAGTTTTTGATACTTAGAAGTTTTGTATACCAATTTTACAAAATGAATGGTCGAAGAAGCATTTGTTTTAATTTTGTATACATCAATTTAAACAAAAATGATATAACTTTTGTAGCTTTATTTTGAGTCATCAAATTTATTTATTTTCATACGTAATTTTTATTGTTGTTCGTTTTTCTTTCGTTGTTGATAACACAAACAAGTTGACCATTCATTGATAAATATTGGAATTTGTTTGACTTTATCAATGCATTTGTCATATTTATTTAGTCGGCAGTTACTTATTCTTCATTTTCTCATAATCAGTATGTCATAAACAATTTTCATTTGAAACAATATCTATATACACTATCACCTGGTGCACCGTGCTGCACCAGAATGATTGCCGCAAACAAATTTTTTTTAAATATTATAAATTATAATAACGACAGGTTGTCGAGCGAGCGTTCGCCGATTCGCGCGGAAATCGGATCGGCACGGACAACAAATTGAAATGAGATAAGTTTTGACTCACAATTTCTGCTATCTCTCTCGTGCGTCCTCTGCCTTGTCTCGCGCTGTCCTTCTCTCTCTCGTTGCTGCTGTCACGCTTTTTCACTTTTCTCGCGCGCACTTTGGGGCAAACTTTTGGGGCGATTTTGGGGTGTTTTGGGTGGTACCACCTTGGGATTTGTTTTATAAAGGGGAAAATCGCACTTTATACTCGCTTACTGGAGGAGGGGGGGCGGCGCGAACTCGCGAATCTTTTCCTTTTTCACGAGAAAACTTTCGGCGGTCTTTTCGCTTTCATTCGCGAAACGCAAACTGACTTTTCAATTTAAATCAAAAATCTGTTTTGATTTCGTTATCACATAATTGTGATAACGGGACGTGCCGGGCCATCTAGCAGCACCCGAATTTCGGCGACATGTCAATGACACATTGACAGTCCGTTCGCTCGATAACTAGTTCGCGGATCCGTAACCACTTGGTTACAACACATATTTCAAACTGAATAAATACAACAAAAAAGTATTATGATCAAAATTCATTCTTTGATGTTCATATTTATATTCTAAATAACATTAAATGGGCAACAATTTAGCAGAATTTACGTATATATAATAATAATAAAGAACAACTACCGAGACTTAATAAATGAGAAAAATTCGTGTTACGAACTTAAACAAAGTGTAAATTTTAATTTATGTGAAATGTGTATTATTTCGTAATATAACGTAATTGTAATAAAAAATGTGATTAATGAAAACTGTTGATTATTCTGTAACTTAATTTTTCGAGTATATTCATCAAGATCGCAGATGCAAACAACTTCATTCGGACACTCTTCTTTGTACTCTACTTAACTGAAATACTTAAGGAAAAAAAAGATAAAATAAACAATCTGCAATATTTTTTATCAGAGGATGGGACGAGGGACATTGATTTAATCAAATATGATATTTCGCTTGGATCCGCGGATTCAGTAATCAATATAATCTTATAGCTTAACATATGTTAGTTTAAATTAAACTTGATTATATTGCATACGGGTGCGTGCATAAAGGTGTAACGAAAAAAAATTTTCATTCTCTGCAAGACTTTTCTGCAAAAAAAAAAAAAAAAGAAACATCTATCTTCTCGACTTAACCGGTCACAGAGTTAGCAGATGTGGTAGATGTGAATATATATGTCATATATATTTTAAGACAAATGGTCACGTGATTGTAAGCAAAGGATTCTTAGCTTGTAGTTTGCAACAATTATTTTCATCGGAATTTTTTCATACTTTTTCCAATTTATTTATGTTACTGTGATAATTTTGCAAAAAAGAAAATAAATAATCAGAAATATATTGTTCTTGTCATATCATCATTTCAAATCCATCTCATTTTTTATTATATATTTATACATTTTATAATTATAATTAAGATTCAATTTGTACAATTTATAAGTAAATATCATTATAAACTGCATTTGTTAACTTAATTTTAAAAATGTATACAAAATTTAATATTTTAATGCATCTACTTTTATATTTTAATAATATCATCCTGAATGCTTAGATCACGTATTTCTAAAAGAGTGCAATTTTTGTCTGAAAAGATCTTCGAGACAAGAGAAATGATAGTTTAACATCCGATTATGACTTTTTTATGTGTGTGAGTGTGTATACATATTCTCAACTTTTTTCAGAAAAATGTTTCCACTTTTATACATATGCGCACGTTTATTATTGCTTCCTCAATTTGCGATCTTTTCGCGATTATTAATCAATAATATATTTTTCGATACATTTTCAATCGTCAAACTATGAGTAAAGATTCATTTTATTATCGCTAAAAACAAGTGAAACAAGAGAAAAAATTTCAATCAATTTTGTACAAAAATCAAAAGAAAACGAAATGATCGCATTAAGATCGTGAATTGCAATGTTGTAATCGCTGTATTTGTGTACCGCAATCAGAAAAAAATATAACGCTGGTCTGTGATATAATTTGTTTTAGTTATGCTGGACAAAATCTATTTTTTTGTTCGTATTTGTTTCTCTTCGTCATGTCTTGATTTAAACATTTTAAACTTCTACGAAAATTCGATGTCAATTTAATAAATAACACACAAAGGAAAAAAAACTAAAACTGTATAAAACAGTGTTTTATTGCAACTTTAATCTTTCTTTGAAATATAAGAATATACCTGTTTTTTAATATAAAAAAATATTAATATTGATAAATAAATACTATTAATTGTTTAAATTAATTTTATTTTATTTAACAATTTGTTTATAAATCCTTATACATTACATCATACAAAATTATCGATGTAAAATTTTTAAGCAGTTATTTTTAAACACATTCTTTGTTGTTTATAATTAAAATCATTCCATAATCATCCATTAGGTCGCAATCATTACAAAGATGGCTATTATATTAAATTTGAATTGGAAATTAACAAAACTATATAAACTTGGAGATACAATTACATTTCATCGAAATTCAAAAACAATTCACACAGAAAGAATAAATCAAATTATTGATTAAAGATCCCCAACAAATGCTGGAAGATGTTTAATCTTGAAAGAAAGTTTAGAAAGAGGAGATTATGTCTTATCACAATTTACGGACCCTAGTCAATTAACTGTCTTAAAATCATTCTACGATGAGAATAGTGTCGGGATGTTATCCAGATACCTGTTTAAATGTATTGAAATAATTAGAGAGGAAAGAATCCTAAGTTTAGATGAATTACATAAAATAGTAAATGAGCGATTATCCAAATGTGAAAGGCAGTTGAAAGACCATGAGGGTAGACTTTCTGTGATTGAAAAAGGATTGAAATCTTACAATGAGAATGCGATGAATGTTTTAAGTATTAATGACGGGAAGGTGTTAGACGTGTTAAAGAATTTAGAAACCATATTTAGCGGTATTATGTATGGAATTGATGTTAATATTGAGAATATCTTAGAAGAGAGAAAATGCCTATGTACAAATTTGAAGTATGATGTACCAATTGTTGGAAGAGATGAAATTCTAACGTTGATTGGGAAAGAAGTTGAAAGTTGTGAAGAGGGGATTCGAGTAGTTAAATTTGAGAAATCCGGATATTTGGCATTGTTACAAATGAATTGTATTAGAGTGGATGCCGAGATTGGGTACGTATGGATATATGGGCATAAATCAGGTATGTTTAAAGAGGAAGTAAAAGAAGATAAATTAATGAATATTTCGTTGTTCATGGATGTGAATACATCAAGTATCTTTTCCGGGATGGCAACAGGAACAACCGTATGGTCGTATTCTTCAAATTCCAGCAAATACGATGAAGAAGTAGCTTATGAACCGTCAATTTTTCCACATTTTAAATTAGGTATAGAATCTCATTTAAAACGAATATTTAAGCCCGTGATTGAAAATTATTCGGTTTTAGGATTAACTGCAGCTATTAATGAGATGTTAAACGACTGGAGAAACTTCAATTCAGTTATGCAGGCGAGTAGGAGAAAAGTACAACATTTGTTCGACAGCGAAAAGTTAATTGGTAGATATGAAACTTCAAACAACCACATTGCGAGAGCGCTTTCGAGTTCATTCAAACTGTTTTCAAAGTTCTGCTAAGAGAAGTATATTATTAAATGTTTAAAGTTTCAAGGAGAAGAGACTGGGGATATAACACAAGGACCAAGACTACTATATGATCGGGATGTTCAACTACTATACGGGAGTATCTCAGGATTTGATGAAATGCTACTGCATCCGTGTATGAGTCCGCTTTTGGCAAAAGGGGTGAATCAAAACTGTCGGGTGGAACATGAAGGAAGATTAACTTATAACCAAGAAGTTGAAGGAAGGATAATTAAAATCACTGTTTATTTTTTAGAGGCAATTAATAAAGTTTTTCCTCTTATAATTTTATGTGATTTTTTTTTATTAAAATGTTTTAATTAAATTAACAGATAATTAAAATCATTTGAAAGATAAATAAATTCTGACATGAAAAAACTGCAACATTTTTGTGATGTTTATGCAATGTTTGAGCGTATCATTTGAAGTTAAATAAAAGTTCTGAACTTAGTTAAAAAATGTGTAATACAATTTCGTTTGTATAAGAAATCTTTTAATCAATTTTACATAAACATATCATCGTAACCTGGTGGAGGTAAGTTATCGTTATCTGGATTCAATCTGCGATGAGGATTTAGCTCTCGTGGTGGACCGTATGGATCAAATCTTGCACCTGGTGGTACTGATCCACTGCAAAATTAACTATCATTTTTATACGAACGGCACATAAAATGATGTAAAAGTCTCGGGCGCAATGGCGCCCTCGGCACTAAATAACTATTTTTTTTGTTAATATTTATTCCAAAAATTGTTATTCAAATATTGAAAAAACTATTATTTCATATTAAAATCTAAATAAAGTCAAAATAGACTTAAAGGTATCTTTGTTAATGAAATAAAAATTAATAACGGTGGATAATATTATAATTGCCTTATATAATTGCCTTAAAAAAAAAAAAAATAATAATAATAAAATAAAATAAACATACGGTGGAACTCTTCCTGGGATTCCGAAAAAAGCTTGACCATCCGGGGAATTGAAACGCTGTCCTCTGTCAAAGGGATTGAAAAGCATACCACCCCCTCCTCTATGTAAAGGATCCAAATCATCGTGGCCTATTCTGGGCCTTGCCAATCCTCCTCCTAATCCACCTAACGGATCCAAATCATTATGACCTACTCTCGGTCCGATTAATGGTAATCTATAAAAAGTGTTTATTTATACATAAATATTATTATTTTAATAAAACTTGTTTAAATATTTGAAAAATAAATTACAAATTTTTATTAAAAAAATAAAATACAGTTTTTTATAATAATTTGAATCTTTGTAATTGATAAATTAACGTATTTTGAAAGATATAATTCGTTAATATTTTAATATAAAAGATAAAATAATATATAAAATTATAGTAAAAGTGTATATTTTGTTACGCAAATATTACTTCATTCTAATGCAATATTATTCTTTTGATTTGTTAATCTTATTTCCTTGTTTTTATGTTTTATTTGATTTTCCCATTTTTAATTTTATTTTACTTAAACATGATATAAGTCTAGTTTTTTTCACTTATTTAATTATATAATAACTTTTATAGCATAACATTATAATCATAGAAATTGTACTAAACTAACAACCTGCATTAAAATATGAAGTTATTTTTTTGTGTTACATGAACAGGCTTGGATTTACACAGGGGTAACATGGGTACCTGCCCAGGGTGGCAAAATCTAGAGGGCGGCAAATTTTAACAAATATTTTCAACAAATGATTCGATTCATTTGAAATCATAATTAGAAAAATAATTTAATAATTAATAATGCTCACAAGCATTACAATAATTAATTCAAATTATTATACAATTTATCCGAACGTTGAAATTGCATATCGTCTGTTCATTCCCATTGCTGTTACAAATTGCAATGCTGAAAGATCTTTTTCTTGTCTGAAAAGAATTCAAACTTATCTTCGATCCACCATATCTGAGGAACAGCTTTATTAAATATCGAAGCAGATTTAACTGCAGCGTTAGATTGCAAGAACATTATATGTTTGAATGTTTTTGAATATTTGAATTTGTTATATGAATAAAAACATTTTTATTTGTATGAAGGGTACTATTTTCATTTTCAAAGAGGGCGGTATTTCTGCTCTACTCTGGGGCGGCACGCAGTATAAATCCGGCCTTGTGCATGAACGTAAATTCATCATAATATACATAAACTTAATTTTAAAATAAGTGATTCTTATGTAAGAATAATTAAAAAAGCAACTAAATATACATTTACATTTCGAAATATTAATAGTATCGTTAATTTACCTGCTTTACCAAGTGTAAGTAAAACTAAATGCAAATTATTTTCAAGGTTTTCGAAAATGCCAATTACTTTAGAAATTATAATCCCGAAAATCTCAAAAAGTTTTCATAACTAAAATGAGGTGAAATCTGGAAATATTTAATTTGATTTAATGAACATACTAATTGCCAATTTGTATCAAATACATTGAGTCAAATTATATTTATATTTTTTACACACAACCAAATAAAAAAATCTATTTCTATATTTACAACAAATAACTTTTTATAACAAATTTGACTCATGATTTGATACATAAATTACCGTGGTTCAACGGGAATGTATCTTGGTGTTCCTACAGGTATTTCTTCCTGTAATAAGCTGCTTGTAACGTGCGTTTGCGTTGATGTATTTTTCGAAGATGCAGTATAAACTGGATCCAATAAATCAGTTTTAAATTGGTCTAATATTGTCCTATAAGTTGGAACCAGGGTCTCCAATGAACCGTGCATTTCTTTGACAATATTATCGACTGGTAGTAAAAGATTTGAAGATGCAGTATCGTCTACCTTCTATAAAAAATGTAATTCAAAGGTTAATTCAATAAATAAATTCAATAAATTAGACGTTTTTATTAAAAAATTGGTATAATTATGAATATTTTACTATACCATAAGATTTATTAGAAGATCAGCGTCAGATTTAGTTCCTATTATAATGTAGAGTCTGTTTTCCTTTAAATATCGTAACTTATATATTGCTTCCTTACTCCATCCTTCTGGTAATAATTCACTTCCAGTTTCACTTTGACTAAATGTTTTCTATAAATCAATAAATAGTAATCAATGTTTTATTTATTTTATTGATTTATTTATTATATTTTCAATTATAATTAAAATTTTTTTAAATATACAAAATAATAATATATACAATTTTTGTATGTCTTATAATTATATGTTATTACATTTCCCAAAACTCAAAATAATGATTTAAAACAACTGTTATTATATTATATTTATTTTTAATAACCTTAGCAATTAAAAAAATAATAAAACGTTATAATTATTATCAAAAGTTTTTCAATTGAGAGGTTATAATGCAAATTGCATGATGAACTGCAACAATTGTTAAAATTCTTTATTTTTAATTATTGCTTCTTAAAAAAATTCTCTTTCTACATATATAAATTTTAAATAAATGCAAATAAATTGTGTAAATAAACAAAAACAAAAATCTACGTAAATATACTTACAGTGTCGCCAAGACCAAGACACTTAAATCCATTTTTAATCAAATACCAGTGCAAAAGTAAAATTAATACATCTTCTTTTTTCATTAATTGTTCATCATACAAACGATTTAACAATTCAAAACCAAAGTCAGAATTAGTCGACATATTTACTGTTCTCAGAGCACTCAATGACTACACAAGTTTTGTTATTCTACGTTGTATTATCGTTTCAAAACATCCGCCATTGTTACACTGGCAAAACAAGTCACGTGACAATTTCATTTTAAATATATTATGGTCATAAGTATGAAATTTATTAAAAAAAACTATTGTATGAAAATTAACTAATAATTTACATCTTTAAAATTGGCCGAAAATGAAAGAAACAATTTTTTTGTTAAATTTTTGTTGACAGGTTTGTTTGGTGTGAAATCAGTTTCAAATATTAATGTTTATAAAAACATAATAAAAAATGAATATCAATTATAATTTAAAAAAAGAATATTTTTTATAAATAAACATTCTTTATTATGTAATTTATGACTACTCAAGGTGGTTCATGGTCTTGCAAACAAATTAAACATGTACAAAAATAAGTTTATTCATTATGGAATTTTATCATTAACAAACTATTTTAAAATTGAAAATACAATTTACATAATAAATTCAATTTAATAATCCGAGTCAGCATCAGTATCCATTTCGTAAGGATCCGTTGAAGCTGCCTCCACTTCTTCCTCACTGTCTGGTTGATTTTTATCCGATTTATCCAGTGCATATCGTCTCCACGGAAATCTATAAAGCAATTCAAATGTTCATTAATTCTTCAATTTAAATTAAAAAAATTCATTTAAACAAGTAAAAAAGCACCTTATTTTTTTGTCAAAACAATCTTCAATAAAAGTATGTGAAACAATTTTCGAACAGTTCTTCAACTGTTGATACTTAGGCGTATTTTTGAACGCACATATCAAATGTGTACATTTATTATTTGTTGTATTCGGATCTGCAATATACTTTGCGCCCATTTGCAAAGCCTTTCTCCTAATTGAATCCCTTTCGGGATTCACGTAGCCACTCAGAGAAAAACTGATACCTTCGAACAGCTTATTAAACGGTTTTTTCGGTCTCTTCTTTTTATCCTTTTTATCTTTTTTCTTCTTTTTTTCTTCTTCCTCATCCTCTTTTTCCGGATACAGTAAACCGCAATCCTTACATAATTTATCTTTACTACATTTACTGCATTCATTACATTTTACTTTCTTTAATACTTTTTCTTCTTCACTTTCATCCAACGAGTGTTTTTTGCTAATTCCATTCTTCTCCTTGCTACTGTTCCCAGTATGATCATTTTTTTCGATCTTTTTTTTCTCCTTTTTCGGAACAGGATCTCCAAATGGAGTATAATCAACTTTTTCTTTGTTTTTGCTCTGACTATTATTATTATCATTATCTTTTTTACATTTATTTGCATTATTTGATGTGTTTAATTGATCCTTAACTTTAGCCTCCTTTTTGCCAAAAACTTCATCGACTTTGCCTTCCTCCAACTTTTGCAAAAGTGGCCTCTTTGGTGATTCCCGAACTTCTTCCTGTCTCTTCGCAAATTCTTGAGACGACGATTCCCTAACTTTGGCTTTCAATTCGTCTTTGTAATTCATCGGTTTATTGTTATCCAACAGTTTTGAATACTTTTCCTTAAAACTGTTGAAAGTCGTTGGCTTATTTTCTTCGACTGTTTCCTTTAACTTAAATCGCCCAAAGACATCCAAACCCAAGTCAACTTGAACTTCAGTTCGAAAAGTGATAAATGTTAAGCCAAAAAGCTCGCGTGGATTGGCGGACTGCATGCAAGTCACTTTGATTCGGTCGAATTTCACCTTCAGGGTTTCCGGATTGAGTTCTTTTTTGGTAAATATTTGTACTTGATCTCGAAATTTGTTGTTTGCGGCTTCATCGTTTGTTAAGAACCGATGATTTACAATTGGGACCCATTTGTCCGGATCTGCTGAAGTTGAGGCATCGACTATGACAACACATGAACGATAATTTCCTACAACAAAATTTTTTAAATCAAATATCTTTTTTGAATCTTTTTAAAATAAACATTTAAATGAATACATTATTTTATTTTTGAAAATAATAATTTATGGGTTATTATGAATTCAAACATCATTCATATTTTGCTTGATTCATAATAAAATGTTGACGGTGCAATTGAAAAATTAATAATAATTCAGAAAAAATATCCTAATATATTTTATTTTAAATTGAAGGATTTTTGGATGAAAACAATAAATGATATTTCATGTTGTAAAAGTGTTTTTTACATGTCGTTAAAATAAAAAAAATACCTATGTCGATGCCAGTAATGCACGACGGTTCGGATATTTGAAATATAACCGATGCTAACATTTCACCGGGTTTTGCACATCGCCAGGAACGATTTGAATGATATTCTAATAAATTTGAAGCTGGATATGACGGATGCTCCGATGAACAACTTATCACTTTACTTATTTTTATAATCATGTTGTCGTTTGATTTACTGATTTTCTTCAACTTTATTCAGTGTATACAATTAACAATCATGTAGTTCTTCTTTTATTTATGTTTTTTTTTTCAGTGCTTTTTTGCGAAATAAATAAACCGAAAGGTTAGAAATACAGATTGTTGACAGTTGCGCGCGCAAAATTTATCAATTTTTATTGAAAAGGTTAGGTTAGGTTTGGTAGATTGTATTTGATTTTAATTGATGAGTTAAATTTTGTTTATTTAAAATATTTATTTCAAAAAGATGTTTCCTTTTAAGGTAAAATAAAAATTAATATTTATTAATTGAAAATCAGTCAAAGTTTTGATGTTAATCATCAATCAAAATCAAGTTTATTTGTTTAAGAAATAACAGAGTATAATTTAGATGTAAACAAAAACAAATCTTTTTGTTTTAAAATGTAAAAACACTAAGAAGTATAACAAAAGTAAAATATTTAAAAAATAAGAGTTTTTTATTAATCAATAATTAATATTTATATTATTGTTATTTTAGAGGTTAAACAGAAAAAAATAAGTGTAAAAATTATTTTGTAAAATGTTGAAAATGTCGGATATAAAATGTATTTTCTATAATTTGTGCGATGTCATAAACACATGTCTTCGAGAAAACGTCTTGAAGGTAGAATACTTTTTTCTAAGCCATAATGATATACTCAAAGCAGACGCAGTAAGTAAATTTATTTTTTTCAGTTTACATGAATTTATTTTCATTTTCACTTAAACTATATATTAAATCAATTGTTATTTATAATACTTTGGGTTATTTTTCGCAGATAAACGCTTTTATAAAGGTAATTGATGAATTAGCCGAAATCGTAGTGAAGAAGAAAATTGGAAAATCTATTTTGATCAATCATATTGATG
>JABFPJ010003533.1:0-15887 GCA_022817425.1 Gryon sp. ZL-2020 | reverse complement strand
TTATTATGTCAAATTTAAATGATTTACTAAAAATTATGTCGCTTGTTTTTATTAATTAAATTATCTGGAATCTTATTAATAACATTATTCTTTTTAAAGTTTTCCTTAAACTTCCTAAATTTTTTTTTAACTATCTTATTGCAAATGCAATCTTATTTTAATTAAAAATCAGTTTAAGCATTTTTGTGAATAGCTTCCTGGATTAAAATTAATTACTTACCGATAAAATTTAACATTTTCCTCGCAATTGTCAATTGAAATTTTACAAATAAAACAACACTGCACCATTTTGAAATCTCGGGCAACACATTTTATTGATACATCACTGCGAGATTTGAAACAACCAATCAAATTCCAGCAAAACAAAGATAGATTGCCCACCATAGTATCATTTACTCTTTTCAATTACCGTCCGCCGATTTAGCATAGAACACTCAGTCCATTCTATATGTCGATGCGTTTTTCAGTCTTGCGCAGCGGAGCGAAAGTTGGAACAAACACGCATCGAGTACCGAAAGCGAAGCTTTCGGTACGAGAGCGCTGTTAGTTCCAACTTTCTCCGCTGCGCACGACTGAAAAATAGTATTAGAGTTTTGGTACCGCCATTATTGTTAGTACGGCACGTGAAAAAGTATCACCCTTAAAATCTTCTCCGGGTTGACCGGTTGGGTGCGAAAAACTTCTGTCGGGTTCGACACAAGAAAAATAAAAAACAATTACGAACAAATAAAAACTGTGTGGATCATTTAACCTCCATAACACTATGAAAATATTCAAATTTATTTTAATGTTTTGTAATATATTTTTCGTCACTCAGGGAGGGAAAGTGCCCTTTTCCTTACTAAAATTGTGAAAGTTTATATTTCAAATGTATGTCTTAATTTTTAAATTGTTTAGTGAAAGTTTGTTATCAGTTACAGAAAAAATTATACTTTATTTTAAGAGAATAAATAAACTTAGTGCAAAATAAAAGGGCAAATTATCTTATCCAAGGTAACTTAACTAATAAAAATGCTTTAATATTTTATAACGTTTAATGAGAGATATAAACATTGAAATTTAATTTTGTTAATGACATATAGTATTTATGTTAATGTATTGAATTAATGATGAAATTATTACTTGTTTATCATACATATAATGCATTTGAACTGAAAAATAAATGTTTGAAAAAGAAATATATAATTATACTTGTTCTCATAAATAATGTCCATTAGCTGTTCCAATTCCTGTATTAAGAAACGTATTTTTTAATTAAATAAATAAATTTATTTTATTTACAATAAATCAAGATAACAATAACAATAAAATAAAATACAGTAACAAACTAATGATGATTATATAGATGATATTAAAACTTCAATTTTACCATGAAAAAGAAAAATAAATAACATTAAAAAATATATTATTATTCTATAAATTATGTATTTGTGTTTTTATACAAATTTATACAAATTTCATTTTAAATAAAAGAAATAGTAATCATTTAATTATCATGCAAAATAATTGTCCATATATAACCCAAAGAGATTTTAAGGAAATAAAAAATACCATTCGTTCTCGTTACAAAAATCTTAGTATTAAAATATTCCAATAAAAACAATAAATAATGTCGAATCATAATAATCGTAAAAGTAATTAGTAGAAGGTTCGGCAGTGTGATTAACCATCTAAAGGTTTCGTACGTAACTACGTTTACAATGCGCCCTATTCGTATCTACGCGTGTTTAATTATTTCATCAAATTGTTTTTTATTTTTAAATAAGCCCAATCGACGATTATTAAATACAATTACATTATTACGCGCTAAATATCTTTTTACAATAGCAATTTTTCAATGCATCTCACTTTCACTCTCACTTCAAAAACAAAGTTCTTCAAGACGGTTTTTAGGGTTAGGGAAAAGAGTGAGGAATAGGAAGTGGAGAGGAAAGGAAAAAGGTGACGGTGAGTAATATTTATATATATATTTATATTTAAAAATTAAAGAAGTTCATAAGAAAAAAAATTAAATCAACAATTTCTTTCAAAAACTATAATGAAAAAACATAACTGTCATTCGGAAAATGTGATCCGACAAAAAATAACGCATTTCTCTCTTTCTCTCTCAATGATAAACAAAAGAAAGCAATATTTCATTCTTTCGAGTGATTGAATTCAACGTTTTTTATATACAAATTAAAGTACGCTCATTTTCGTTGCTATTTAGTTTTAACAATCAATCAAAATTAGCTTACGAATTGAACGCACTGAAGTCATGCAGTGAACACATAAAGGCTTCGCTCACATTGATACTGCGATATCTGAATAGCCACTAGTCTTAATTGTAATTGTACAAAATTGTTTATTTGATTTAAGTATGATTTAAAAGTGCAAATATACATATTATTCATATTTAACAAATATTACAATTTATTTTGAGTCTTCAAAAATATTCAAAATCGGCATACTACGTCACGACATAAGAGTAGAAGCATCGGTTTCCGATACTTTAGCCCAGTTTCCGACAGAATGTGTAAGAAAGAGACAGAAATAGGATTTTCAATGTTAAATATTGAAAACCGACACAGTCACGGAAACCGCTGCCACTACCTTAAAGCTATTTTAATAAAAAATTTAATATTCAGTTGAAAAAGCAAAGAAAGAAAAAGAAAAATTAATTGCATTATCACTATGTAATAATACAATTGTAAAATAAACTACTTAGAAAAAAATGTTTTTTAATACTCAAAAAATGAAATAGTTTTGTTTTTAAAGTACAACTTTATAAATTTTATTATTCCATAATTAAATAATCATCTTTGATACAAAAAAGTGATGTATATAATATTTCTCATTAATATATTATATATATTAAATATATTTATTCCTCATAAATTATATATAAAAATTTAAAAATATCTATATATAACTTGCAACTTTATCAAGTTATATTATATATTGAAATGTATAGTGTGTGAAGCTATTTTGCTATTACTTTCTTTTTAAGTGAAATGTTTGTTAGATTCATTTTTTTGTCATTTCATTATTAATAAGTTAATTTGGTTTAAAATTTTGTTAGCATTGTATTTAACATGTACTATTCAGATAACGCTTTCAAATGCATTTTCGTTTCACACAGAAATGAATCGCACTAACCGAACAATTGCTTTTCTAGCTTTGAAAGATCATCTATAATAATTTTCTAAACAATATTCGACTATTCAAATATAAAGATAGTCATCTCGAAGTGAAAAGTAAGTCCAAAATAAAATAATAGAATTTAAAAAAATAAAAACGTTGATGCCATTTGTTTTAATTTTATATAGACAATCTGATAAGAAGAAATTTATATGATTTTCAAAAATCAGTTTTACAAATTTATTTTAGTAGTTTTATAAGATTGCATTTTTTTAAATTATAAAAATTTATTTTGGTATGAAATTTCTTCGTTTCAGTTGTCTCATTTCTTATATATATATAAACGAATAAGTATTGGAAATAGCTTTATTTTAAATACATTTAACATTTTTGTCAAATCGACACATTTTATTGTATAGCTAAATAATATTTTCCAATAAATAATTTATAATCAATGATAAAATGTGTAATCATTGTAATAAAAGTCAGTAAAAAAGAAATGCATCTAAGAAGTAAAAATGTAATTTCATCATGATTTTTAAATGAAATTTATCTTATAATCATTATCAAACAAAATTTGTATATTAAAATTGATGTAACTTAATATTAACAAAGAAACACAATTCTGTTATTTGAATTAAGCTCCACCAACATGAAATAACTTTGGTAATGCATATTAAAATGATCAATAATTGTACAAAATAATGAATATAAAAATATTTTTAATTTTCATGCTGTATAATTTATTATATATTTTAATTATAATCAATTAGCCATGTTTAGCTATTCCATGTACAAATTATTTGTTATATTACTAAACATATAAATATATAAAAACGTGTGTATATATATCTACAAAGATTACACATTTTATGATAAATTGCAAATAGCAATAAAATATGTAGCCCGAACCCATGTATTTATTTTGTTAAACATTAATTCAAAATGTATTTAAAGTAAACCCTATTTAAAACACTTATTCCCATGTTTTGAACGTTTTATGTACAAGATAAATAAAGGAAACTAAAAGAAAAACGAATTCGGTCTAATGTTGAGTTTCTCGAGCAAAACATGAACAAACGATGATACGTTAGCGATGTTTTGTCGGTTACGACTGCTCGTCGCCGGGCCACTGTCCCGAGTGATTATTCCAGTCCCAATCTTTGCCCTTGGGCCTAAATTTGCTGGTGCTGCCACCTACGTTATTCCAATCCCGATGAAAGAACTTCTTTTTAAAGTGATGGCGCTCAGAGTCACTTTGTCGCGAATACTTAGACGACACACCGCTGGTGCCACCACCGCCTCCACCATTTTGGGCTGCGGTTGAAATGCCGTTGGTTGCACCAGTGGCGCCACCACCAGAAGGTGCATGCGGGCTGTTCGGCGAGGGTGTGCGTGGAGGTCCAACTGGGTCTTCGGGGGACGCCGACACAGTTGACGTACCGATCACAGTACTGTCCGAACCGAGACCGCTATCCGGACTTGTGTTCACGCCCTCGGTTGAGCGCCGCCGCTTGTCTAATTCTGTCGATGCAAACGCCACTAGACGATCGAAACCGGAACTTATACGGTCTTGCCAATCAGTCTCACCATCTGTACATTTTTTTTACAAATTAATTAATATAATTTATTAATAAAGATTATTAGATTGCAATTATTTTTTCCATTATTTCCGTTATATTATAAAATCATTTGTTTTTCATTCAAATTGCTTAATATGTTATTCTGAAAAATAATTTATACAAATACTTCGTCTATATTTTTATAACTTATAAGGAATAAAAATATTTAAATATATAAAAACATTCTTCAATTGCATGTTTATTTTTATCTATTTCTTTATTTTATTATAATAATAAAATTGTTGTATTATAAATGACAACGTAATTTTGAACTCAATAATAAAATATAATTACAATCTAATTAATAAAGTTTATATATTAAAAACATAATTCTAATAATGTTAATATTTTGAATGATATAGCGAAAGTATGACATTAGGATATATATTTATATTTTTCAATGAATTTATGAAGCCAAAGTTAACGAATATGAAAAATTATGCGATAATTGTCTTTATTTATTATATATCACAGAATAACTTGATTACGAAGTTCATTTTTAATATACTTAGCATATATTTGCTTTTGAATTATATATATATTCTAAATATTGTTTATAAATATAATAAAATAAAATGTAATATTACAATACAAAAAAAAAGATTGAATGACTATATTATTTCAAGATGTCAGGTTACGTTTTAACATTTAATAATTATTTTATTTAAATAAAAGACAAAATAATAATAATAAAAAGAAGTACATTGAAGATATTTTTGTAATAAACATATTAAAAAAATGCAAAATTTATAATAAAAATTATAATTTAATTACTGCCAGACATCCTGTAATTCGTGATTTAATGAGAGAGTATCTGAATAAACGAAAACTTAATGCAATTATATCTGTACTTTTACATTTTATCCTGCTAACAAATGAAGCTAATAAAATACATAAATGTTCAAATAAGTTTAATAAATAAAAATACAAACAAAAAGTTTATTTTGAGCAATGTAAGACCACAATTTTTGAATGAGCACTGGGAGTTAAGAATATATTAATAAAAATGTTATCACATTTTAGAAAAACATTGTAAATACAGTACAAGCTTGCAGCTCAAGTAAAGAACATAAAAAGCTTGTTAATCATACGTTCCTAATTATTTAAATTCTATCAGCTTTCGTTTATCAGGCTTTTGAGATAGATATTTTCATAAAAATAAGCCATGGTTCCCTGTTTATAAGTATTTTGTTTAATTAAGTGGCATACAAATAGTATTTAATTATATATCTGTAATTGCACCTTCTAAAAACGCATTAATTAATAACATATAAAAAATTCTAAACATTTTTAATAATTCAATGACTATATATATATATATTAAACATGTTCATAAAAATTAAAAACAGTAAAATTAGTCAAATGAAAGAAGCAGTTTTTAAATGGCGCCTGGCATCATATTTTTGGCTTTGACCTAAATAAAAAAATGAAAAAATGTGAAGTGCTTAATTAATAAAAGTTTGACTTAAAACGACATTTAGACGCACAGAATAAGAGAGAGTTTGTTTAATTTGTTTAAAATTAATTGTATTGTTTTTTGTTTTTCAAAAAAGTTTTTCGACATTTCTTGATTAAATTTTATCTCGTGCAGCTATTATAACTTGTGCGTCAATTATGAATTTAGAACAGTGTGTTGAATGAAAAATGTTGGCTGATTAGAAAACTATAAAAACATAATAATACATGAATATTAAATAAACGATTACACAAACAAATAACAAACACGATGAATTGCATGAAAAAAGTCGCATTCATTGTCAAAGTTACAAAGAGACATCTAAAGTTTAAATGCAGATCTAATACACATGCACTTGTTTGATTTCACCACAAAAATTATATCTTTGTTTTTAAAAGTTACTATTTTGTGGAGAGATCTGGTTTTGAATCAAGTCTACTCTATTATAGAAAATTATTGTTCATGCAAAAAATTTCAAAAATGTCATTTGCAACCACTTATGCATTTTTAAACGTTCTGCTTATTTTATTTTTTAAATTTATACTTAAATGTTTTTAATTTTTTTTTTAATTTTTATTTTATCTTATTAATTATATTTTAAGTAAAATATATTTGTTAAAAATTATTGATGCATCTTGTATAAGCATGCACAACAATTATAACAACGATTGAACGAACAAAATAACTGACTTTGGCTTATTTTCATGATAAATATTTGGCAACGAATTGGAGAATGGTTTTCAAATGACAATTGAAGTATTTTGAAATTGATCGTAAATTGCTGACGAGAAGAATGAAAATAAACTGAATGAACGAAGAAGATGTGAGAAAAAGTAAAACAAATAAAGGCGTTCATGTATTTTGAATAGAGATAATAATGGATCTAATTTTAATTTTGTAACCATTAGAAAAATTTAAAAAAAATCAGAAATGAAGAAAACGAATTTTGAAAAAACAACCCCTGTGGGACAAAACTCACCAGAAACCACGAACCAACCCAAAGGCAGCCAAATTTTCTGTTTTCTCCCTCTGTTCTGTGCGTCTCAATCTCTCTCTCTCTTTCTTTCTCTTTTTCTTTCTTTCTTTCTTTGTCTAACAAAACAAGCTTCAGGGGTTGCGATTGAGATTGAGTGTGTGACAGACAGAGCTAACCAACATACAGCTACAGTGCATCTAACAAATACACTAAACAATAACGAAAATAAAGATAAATAAAAAAGAGTCAGAGAGCTCAGCTAAAGAATTCGAAAAAAAGAATAAAATCAAATGATAAACAACCAAAGATATAGTGCTTTAGATTTGTGTCTCGATTCTTTTGCTTTGCTAATTATACTTTTTGTATTTTTAATTAAAATATAAAAATATACATTTATTAAAAACTTACTTATAATGAATGAATCCAGATACAAATCACAATCAAAATAATAAGTGCATTCAAAATCAATAATAATTAAAGAATAGATGCAAATGAGTAGATTGAAAGAAACAAGCAAAGAAGTGTTGTTTTGTGTTGCTTTTATTTATGTGAATTATAAACAAAATAAATACTTTCATAATAATTGTAATGTTGAAAATAAATTACATTAAAAAATAAGTAAAAAACATTTGTTATAATTTTATCTGATCGCAGAACACATTTGAGAAAGGTAAAAGCCAGTTTTTTATGTTGCTGTAACTAAAAGTGCTATGTTTATCTCCATACACCCAAGTAAACATTTGTTTAATGCAAAGTTAGAATTTAATATAATCATGCAGCCGTTTTTTTTAATTTAATAAAACTGAATAAATTATCCTTTAAAAAATAAAATTTAAACATAAAACAAATACAAAATTAAACTATCGAGTAAACGAACAAAATTGCAATATAATAAATTAGCACACTTAAACGCGTACAAACATGTCTAAAAATGAAAGTAGAGCTGATGAGAAAAAGGTGAATAAAAGATGAAATACACGAACTCACCGTCGTCGGCAATGCCGTTACGTTGCCTTTGATTAACGAGATGTGGCTCATCGACGAGCGGCGTCGAAGTGTTTGAATGTGGCTCTGCGAGTGGACTCAATGGACGATCGCTTGTGCTCACCGATGACACAACTGACTCGGTCTTAACGCTTGATTGGGTCTGTGAATGATTCGGCGTCGTCACACTGACAGAGCTGTTGGTACTCGCGCTGCTCGTTGATGAAAATTGAGGGTATGGTTGAAACCTAAAAGTCATTATTATCTTGATTATTATGGATGTATAATTATTCAACCTTGATTCATACCTTATTGTTGTTTGGACGTTTCGGAAGAATTTTACATCATTTAATTTCAAATAATAATTTTTATTTTTAACATTAAATTGAATTAATTAAATGATTAAAAATAAGAAATTATATAATGAATATTTAAAGTATTTATTAAAAATTTTATTTACTTTTATGTATTAGCAGAAATGAAAAGGTAAATAGAATCAAGTTATTTTTAAAATGTATACTATCATTTGATAATAATGCAATATTCAGCTTAAAAAACTTATTGTAAATTAAATATTGTTATAATCTGCTTGAAGAATCACTTGCTATACTTTTATCACGACTAATTATGGCTTATAATTAAGTCAATGATGAAATCTGCTTAAATAAGAAGAACAATTATTTTTTGTAGAATTTTATAATTACTTATATTTCAAATTATATATATTAAACATACTTTATCAAAGGTTTAAAATATAGATTTTTACACTTTGTAAGAATTTTATTTTTTTCACGATTGAACTACTTTATACTTATATTTAATAAATAACAAAAAGTATTTTCAATAATAATAATTAATTGTTTTTATACAACGGTAAATCGTTGATAAACATTTTTTTCCATACTCGAGCGATTAAAGTAGTTACTTTTCTCACTCTCGTAAGAAAAAATATCATACTAAACAATTGAATCTTGCAGAAGCTTTCTCACTCGTGGGAAAACTCTCTGCAGAATGCACTAGTTAAGTAAAATACTATAATAATTATATCAAAACACTTTGATGATACTAAAGATTTCCGATATTACTTGTGCATTCAAAATAAGTCTTTAATTCTTAAGTCAGATAAAAGACATTTTTGTGCATTTGTAATAAGAAACATCATGCGTATCTAAAGCGAAAATAACAATTTATTTAAATTGATACGATATTGATCGTATTCGTATAAAAACTAAAATTGTCAAATTTTCGCTTTAGTTTTATAATATATTGCGTATACAAGGTGGTCCAGTTAAAATGTTATATCGAAATATCTGTAAACTAATATACATGATTGAAAAACTTTCCATATAATGTTTTACGTAGACCAACCTGTATATGAAATGATTAATGTTTAATTTGAAATTAACGTTTTTCAAATACCTTCTATTATTAGCGCTGATTGTCGATTCGTTATTTTTGCTATTACTACTTTGATTATTGAGTATTCGCGCATGTAAAGAAGCCGCCAGACCCTCAACTGGCAACATATCGCCATTGGCTGATGAAGTTTGCGGTGATTGGGTTGATGTTGCAGAATGACTTTGCTGCGATGGATTATCCGAAAAATATGATTCATGGTAAGGCTTAATGTCAGCTCGAGGAAGTTGCACCGGTGTGTATCTATATAATCAATTATAAAACATTAACTAATTGCAAACATTTTTAAATATTAGTTTATGTTTCATGACTTAAACTTTTTCTTATTTAAATGAACACTTTATTTAAGTAATGCTAAAATACCTTTGAGATTGAGTAACAGGGGTAAACAACACAGACGATCTATTAGCGGTACTAGATGTGCATGTAGAAACCGCAGTAGATGGCGCATAGCTCGCAACATGTGCAAGTGTGGCGAGACCAGTGTCACCCTCTGCACTCGCCGGCCTACTTATTGGCGAATAGACGGCCTCCGGTCGCATCATCACACTCATGTCTACTGCAGAATTAATAATTGATTGATTCGAAATTTCTAAAGTGCGTTCTATCTCTCCGCTCACTAGATCACCTATAGTTCTTGTACCAAGTAAACCGCTGCCACTTGGCACAACGCGATTACTATTATCAAGATTTTGCTGTCGATTCTCCAGCACTGGTCGATCTGTCCCACTCATGTGGGATGATAATCGTTCTTGCGATAAATGACGTCGCAGTGCTAATTTTGCAGGCGATACCTACAAAGATGAACAAGGTACAAATTAAAGCTACATTCTAAAACAGTAATTATTCCGTTTTCAAACATTGTTTCATTTTCATCAAATTTACCTGAGTATAATCAGGTGTACTAATATTTTGCGCAAGCGCAATTCTCTTTCTCTCTGGTTCCCCTAACTGTTGTTGTTGTTGGTGATGTTGCTGCTGCTGCTGTTGTTGTTGCTGCTGCTGCATTTGCATTTGTTGTTGTTTACTACGATTTTGCTGATCTTCATTCAACACACTTGTAATAATACTCTTCAACCGATCTTCGAAATTGGCGACCCTTGGTGGCTCCTGTGCGCGAATTGGCTCTCGATTTGCATTACTCACCGGCGGCTGCGTATTCGACGAAAAACTCAGCGTCGCCTGTGGCAATCGTGCCCGCGCATTACTCACAGTATTACCATTCTGTCGACCGTGAATACGGCTCGCCTCAATTTGTCGACCTGTTTCCAAGATTTTCTGTGCTAAAATTTCTGGATTATTTTCCTGTATTTTTCCAATATCGGGAACGTCTGGCCACTCTTGCGAACGAGATCGACCCTCGCGACTTTTTCTTGAGGTCGCAGATTTTCCATTTTGCTGCAGTTGATGATGTGATGTTGGCACAAGTTTTGACGCTACAACGGCGGCAGCAGCTTCGCGTTGTTGCTGCGCTAATGCTGCACTTTGACGCTCGCTACTCGCTCGTTCAAGAGCGGACAAGTCCTTTTCCAATTTACTCACCTAAATTTACCATTATTTTTAATATAAATAAATAATATAATATAATATTTTCGACTACAAAAAGAAACAAAGCAAAAATAATAGATTAATTTGCTGAAAACTTTGACAGTTATAACTATGCAAATAATATAATAATTGTTTAATAATTATTGGTTTGTACTTTTATTATTTTCGATTAACTTACGTTATTATATGTTTCTTTTATATCTAACAGCTAATAATAATAATTATTAGCTAAGACTTTTAAAGTGTTTATTCTACTAGTTTTTAATAAAGCTTATTTTTCTATACAAATATTGGCAAAAATAATGGTTCAGTTTGTGTATTTACCTGTGATTGAAGTCGTTTCCTATGCGACATAGTCGATGATATTTCTTTTAGTATGTAATCTCGCGTTAATGGCTGAGGCAGCGGTGGAAGATTGGTATTATGGTTCTCATATTTATCGCGTAATTCTTGAAATTTCACTGATACAAGTTTCGACTGATCAGATTCCAATGACGATACTTGTGCCTGTAATTTGCTCGCCTTGGCCTGTAATTGTTTGTGTCGTAAAACAATTTCCTTTGCTTTGGCTAGCAAATCGCCTGGTGAAGTGGCATTTATGCCCAACTCGCACATTCGAGCTTTCAGCAAAGCCACACTATCGTCGATAAGAACTTTGATTTGTTTTTCAAGTTGAGCCGCCCGTGACTGCAATTTTGAATTTCGCTCTTTTTCCTTGGCGATATCGGCGTTTATCGATAAGCGAAAATCGGGTTGACGCATTGTTTCAAGCATAGCCATAAATTGATCTCTGTGAAATACAAAAATTATTGTGTAATATAATATTAAGGTTTAACTTAAATTGTTGAATTAAATTCTTCTTAAAAAGCTTTTTTTTAGTAGACAAATTATTTATAATTTATTAATTTATTTATAAATGTTAATTATAATTAACATTTATAATATATAACACATAAAAAAAAGAAAGTGATTATATTTCTTGGTCACACCTATATAAGTCGAGTAAAATTTGCAGTGCATAGGGTGTAGCAGATGGCGCTGACGGTATGCTGAGTTCCTCGTGTACAGACGTGCATTGTGACTGCATCGAAATCGACAACGATGAGAGTTGTTGATCAACGCATCCGGGAGCAGGCGGTGGCTTTTTACCAAGTGCCTGTGGCGATGTACTCAACAACGTTTGACTGTGCAACAAATCCAGTCCAGATATATTAATTGCCTTCTTAGGTCGTGTCTTCTTGACCCCACGGCCACGTTGACGACCTCTAGTTGCAGTTCGTGCAATTCCATTTGCAGCCTTTCGATTGAGCTTACGGCGCATTTTCGTGCTTGAACGACGACTCTTTGAGCTTTCCTCGTCCGTGTCGCTGTTACTCGGAATTTGCTCGCTGTTCGGGCTCTCGAGCTGACGCGACAGATCGCGTTTCGCACGTTCCGCGCGATCGCCGCGCTTGGCAGTGTTATTTATCACAGAATCGGAATTATCGTCGATCGCGCCTTGCTTGTTGTTCTTCAGACGATGAAAATAACGCTCGAGCTTCGTGCGATCTATCACGTGCAAATAATAAGAAACCGGTTTCCCAGTCCAAGATACGGAACCTTTTAATGGCGACATCTCCGACACGTGCATTATAGTTCCAATGTCTACAAAATTAGTAAGATTAATTTAATGATAAAGGTAAATTGAATAAAGTAAATTTAATACAAGTAGAGTGTCAAAATTACCGCTCAGATTTCTGTCGGTGATTCTAAAATTCAGTGGACAGAAAGACTTTGACGAAACTATTCTTGCGCCATCTCGAAGATCGGCAAAACGTTCTTTCAGCTGATGATCAACCGTTGGGCCGAACGCGAAATTATTAACGAACACAATGGTGGCATTAGTTATACTTTCGCGATGTTCATCTGCTAAAAAGTCACCCTTTATCAGCCGATATTCGCCGCATCTTTTACCATACCAATTCAACCACTTTCGGAAATTAACTTCCATGCTCTGAAATAATGAGCAAATATAATTGTTATAATGTTTAGGTTTATACAACTATATCTTCTATTTTCTTGCTTAATATAATGTTACAATTGTTAATAAATGTATTACCTGCGCATATGTCGAAGGAACATCTGCTCGTTCAACGCCAACGCAAATTTTGCAAACCGTCGCCGCGGCCATTTGAAGAACCACTTGGCCCACTCCTGAACCGAGGTCAACAAAGACATCATCATCTGTGACATCGATCTGATCTATCATTTGACACACAAGATCGTAACTCGTTTCTCCATACACTTCCGGTGAAAACGGCTCGTACTGGTTCAGCTTGTCAGGCTCCACCACAGCTTGATTGTACGTTTGCTGAAGAATATGACGTAACAATCCTCGACTGGGTCTCTTATTCAGACGTTGCGATGGCAGACTGGTGCCTTTTTCCTATAAAATCATTTATTCAAATTTGAATTCATTTAATTGTTTTCAATATTCATCAACTTTTACAATCCTTGTCAGATAGGCTTCTAATAAATAAAATTAAAAATAGATGATTCTTCTTAATTATCTTTTTAATTTTTTAGGGGTTGTTTGTAACATGTTTGTAACAGAATTTATTATTGCAAAAATAGTTATTATCTTACCAGTTGTACTAAACTATCGATAGCTCTATTGAACCGGTCGCATAAACTTTTCATACTTTCATAATTACGCGTATCATAATTACAAAGTATATTATTTTCTAAGGGCAGCTTTAAATCAGGCAAATCCTCGCAAACCCATCTCATTGTTTCAATAACATCCAGTGCTCCATCATGACGATCCTAAAAAATTAATCAATTATCAATTTTATGCACTTTTTCTTTTAAATTACATATTATATATAATACAAGAATAATTCAAAATGTATGATATAATCATAATTTACACTTTATAGGAGTATACTGCAAGTTTGTTTTGGCTGAATTATTAACGCTTTAAAAGAAGAAAAAAAAAAGAAAAAAAGAAAAATAAATAGAAGCATGAAAATGTTTCCCTTGCTATAAAATATATCCACCGAATTTTTACAAATTGTTTGAAATTTAAATCTATAATATAAGATTTATAGTTATTTTTTCAAGTGTAATAAAATCTAACGATTCGTTATAATATTCGTATAAACGATTCGTTCAAAATATTACATGAAAAAAAACTTTATTACATAGTTGAGTTAATTTCTAGTTAACATTTCATCTAGTCATAAATTAGTTTCAGAGGCAATAACTGTTCCATAGTTTTTCCACAAAAGAATATAGAGGATCACTTTTTTAACTTTAATTTATGGTAGTCTCTGGAAAGTAAAACTACAAATCATTTTAGTTTTCTATTATATAATATCAGTTTTAAATAAAATTAACAATGTTTTTAATAAATTATAAAAAAAAACATTACTTTCGCATTTTCAAATTCATTTATATAAAAGTAAAAAAGATTTATTAAACATAGATGCATACAATTACTTTATATAAAGTTGTTAAACATGCATTTTTTATCAAGTTAAATAAAATTTAGTTGTATTGCTTTAAAATATAAGGACAAATTATCATTTATATTGATTAAAGAATTATAGAACGTATACAAAAAACTTATATAAAGTAGTATTGAAGCACTTGTAAATCTTGTTGGTAAATAAGTTCTTAACAAAAAACATTTGTTTCATTTTTAGTCATATTTGTATTCATATATAAATTTTGTTGTACTAACTTCCATTACAAAGATCAACATTTTAATATTTTTTTATAACAATATTAATCATTTAAAAATATATTCTGCTGTTAAACACACAAAAGTATCTAAAATAGAATGCTCACTTATTATTTTTGGTTTGTTATCTGTCTTAAGAAAAATGTGCTTTTAATAAACATTACACAATCTAAATAGTGTTATTGTAAATGTTGAGTTTGATTCATCTATCCCGCTCACTCATCATTGAACGAAAAAGGATGCATCATCTATATGAGTTGCATCAAGTGCGAAAGCACGAAAACAGATCGTCATAAAGAAAGAGCCCCCGAGCATTGGAGCCTGAATTAATTGCACGACAACACCCGAACCTTAACCTTGAACCTACTCCGTCTGTCCCTTCCCCCACAAAACACAATCTTTCGCGACATATCAGCTGTGTGTACTGAAAACCGATACCAAACAGGGTCGCATGTCACATGCTCCATTCTTATCATTCAGTAATCTCTTCTTCAGACCCACCAACATTTAAATAATTTCAAAAAAAAACTTATTTGCAAAATCATCAAAGAAATGAAAATAAATAAAAAAATATCAAACATTTATCAATTTGAAGAAATATTAATCTGATATTAAAAAGTCAGAACAATAACAACAACAACAACAACAACAACAATGTCACAAGACATTGAACTCTAGTTGCAGAGGTGAAGGGGGTTGGTGGCCTGTGCAGGTGGAGTGAGGGAGGGGGGGGTGAGAAGGACGTGAAATTGAGGTGAGAAACTTACGGAGCCTGATCCTGAGGTGAGCGGCCATGTGTAGACGATGGGTTCGGCGCCCGCAGGTGAGTGGAGCCGAAGCTCGGCACCGACGGCCGAGGCCATCACGCGTGACGTAACTTTGGTCTCGGCACACTCAAAAAAACAAGGCTCGGTTGTGTCGCGGCTCGCTGCGACTACGGACGCGGAGCAGCCGTGGACGACGAGGCGCGAGCGCGCGCCACCGCGCGGCCGTTCGCGCACATCAACCGAATACACACGCTCGGTGCGCACACGATATATA